>JAPQRN010000013.1:13700932-13743180 GCA_037367275.1 Coranthus polyacanthus
GAACCCCCCCAACCCTCCCCCCCCCCCGTCAGTACCGCCCCTCCACTCCCCTCCCGTCAGCCCTGCATGGACGAGGCTGTTTTTATGGAAGTCTGGCTGAATCCAGTTCACACTGCCTTAAGACACGACCTCCTCATCTTACTCGCTCACTCTCACACTCTGGTCTATCTCTCTCCTGTTTTTTCACCTCTTGTTGTTCATTTTCTTTCCGCCGTTCGATCGTTTCACCCTGTTATCCTCTAAATCCCCCCTGTTCTTCGTCTTTTCTACTAACTCTCAGTCCTGTCTTTTTCCTCTTTTTTTTTTGTCTTCGCCGAGACAACCGAGAGAAAAACGAGAGATACAAGATGATGTAAAAAGCACTGAAAGATTTAAAAGGAATGAGAACTTGTTTTTAGTCCAGTTGCATTCCGCTTAATCTTTTAGAATTATTAAAACCTGAATGACTGAGAATCTACACTGACAGAGGAAAGTAGAGGGGTTTTTTTAACCTTTTTATTGTCCTTTCACTTTGGAAATGTTCAAACATACGCAATAAAAACAACAAATACAATATAACACGAGACAAAAACCAATAACTTAATGTTAATCCCCCTCTCCATCCTAAACCCATTTACCATGTTGTAATAGTTCAGTACTATGTAACTTCATACTAATTAGATTACCTTTTGAGTTAATCCACTCTTTGTAACCGTAAGTGGTTTCCAATGTAAAACCTGTATCTTTTTAGCAGCAGTGAAGCCTGTTAGGAGAAGATTTCTATTCAAACATGTTAGTTTTAATGAGGACATATCAAGAGCAAATGAGCTCCACATCCTTGCATTCCCGATACATATGTCATATCTCAACGGCGATAATTCATCTCTCCCGAAACAGCCCATGCACGGAATTTGTGTATAGAAAACAACAACATTTGGTATGGGTTGAGCTTCAAATTCTCCTCCTTCTTGAGCTAAATAAACTCTTTAAAAACACTCTTGGATTCGCTGGAGAATGCGTCGTCACAGCTGAAAACAAATCTGTTTTTCTGAGCCCACGAGAAGTTGACTTTTATAGAGATACGCGGTTCTCCAACTTCTACTGTAGCTGTGTTGCTGCTGGTGATGCACACCGCCACCATCACCACCACCACAGGAAGCTCATAAAACAAGTAAACGGGTTATGAAAATGAATTCTGGCAGTAATAAACGTCTTCAGTACATTAGTATGCTCACAAATCTGGCGAACGAAGTCTTTGAAATGTGGTGGAAAGCGCACAAATAAAACTAGAAAGTGTACTTCTCTGTAAAAAAAAAATGTATACGCAGGGGTTGAAAAGTACCCAGTGTTGTGTACATCTATGGCTCTGTGGGTGTGTGTATATACTATATGATGTATCTGTGTAGTGAAGGTGTAGAATGTGACACCATCCTTCTTTGTGGACCTTTCCCACGATGCCGCTGCTCTTCTGTCTATACCATACCAGCTCTGTTACTGTGTGCGTTTGTGTGTATTTGGTTATTATAATGAACGAATGATCTTACATCCACTGTCCATCCAGTAATTCTTATTTTATTTTATTTAACCCTTATTTAATCAGGAAGTCCCTTGAGAATTAAATCTCTTCTTCGAGGGAGACCTGGCCAAGAAGGCACACCAATCCAAAACAATATGTTATTATGTAGAATAGTGCAGTATTTTTAAATGCTTCCATTGTGCATCTCTATACGAAGGTCCGTCTGTCCGTCGTTACGTTTAATACACAGTATCTCAGGAACGGTTTGACCGAATGTCTTCAAATCTGGCACAAAGGTTCTCTTGGATGCAAAGATGAACTGAAAAGACTATGATGGCCAAAGGTCAAAGGCCACTGCAGCCTCGTGCCTGTCCATGTGATAGCTCAGGAGGACCTTGAGGGTCTTTTTTCTAACTTGGCAGAAACATTCACTTGGACTCAAGAATGAACTGACTAGATTTTGGTGGCCAAACATCACAGATCATGGTTGTTGTGTCCTCAGAAAAACACGTTTTTTTGGTCATTACTGCTGGTAATTGAGAGAACCGCGTGAGCGGATTATTAACTTACAGTTCTTGTTACACTGTGGTTGTCTCTACTTTTACTTCAGTGAAGAATCTGAGTACTTTTTCCACCTCTCAGCGCCACTGACCAAGGCATATAATCAGCGGAGGTTGTATCAGCTCCCAGATCTGTGACCGAGTAAACATGACGCAAAGCAGCCCTGAGAAGTCAAGGTTGGAGACTGTGTGTTCATGCCTGAATGCCTGTTACTAATAGAGACGTCCACACATTTGCATGTTTTAATTGGTTTTCAGGTTTGGTTCTGTTTGATGATTAAATAATGGATTGCTTGCCCCGGGTGAACGGACTTCATCATTTCGGACCTGGCACCTTTTATAATGACGGTACATGACAGGATGCTGAAATTACGGTTTTGTAGCTTTGCAACAGTAAAGTATCGGAGATTATTTATGAAATATTGATTGAAAATAACCTTGGTGGCTTTCAGAACCTGACATGACATTCTCACTCTGAGTTACTCCGCAGCGTCTCCTGGTCTTGTGACAGCAAAGCTCCTTTATAGATTGTGATGCATGAGGTTATTCCAATAAATCGACGTCTACGTGTGGTGGATTTTCGTCTTCATGGGTGACACACTCTCGCAGGCTGGTTGGGCTTATCAAATATTTATGTTGCATGTGAGTGCAGCATGGGCTATATATAGTCTCAGCTGCACATAAAACCATTAGTTTTCCTACTGCCATTTGACACAGCTTTATGCCTCATCCACAAACACACACTGACGTAAATTCATACGCACCTTCATCGACATAGTGCACGCACGCTGCATTCTGATCATGTATTGGTATTCAGGATGAAAGCGCAGGAGCAGACACACCCTACAACATGCAGTGTGTTTTAATGCCGACCTGAAGTTCTGCATCTGTCTGCTTTATTAAACGCACACGTATAAAAAGCATGTGCATGAATTTGAATCGAGCTATAAAAGCCTACGACGACATATGAATGAATTGTAAAGAAAAGGATAACGACGTGTACCAAGAGATTTCGGCGGCTATGCTTTAATAGGAGGTGCTTATATCATGTTTTTGTGGTAAAAAGGGTTTAGCTTGTCTCTGATGAAAGCAAGCAAACACAGCTGAAAACAATCCATCCATCCATCCATCCATCATCTCCCACTTATCCGGGGCCGGGTCGCGGGGGCAGCAGTCTAAGCAGGGAACTGAAAGCTGAAAGCAATAATATACTTAATATTCATCACAATATTATGAGAATAAAGTTGCAATATTTTGAGAAAAAGTTTTTAAAAAAATCAGAGTATATATGTAATTTTCTAGGAAGAGATCAGAATATTGAAAGTAAAGAAAATGAGGGCAACTGTCAGAGGCGTGCAGAGCGTCGACTCTTACAACACTGTGCTTTGACAGCTGCTGAGTTAGATTCCAAAAGTACAAACCACAGTAGAATGTGATGTCTGGAGTTCAGCAGATGTGTCATGTGCACCGAGGCTTACTTCCCCCTGTGATGAATACTCCCACTAACTGCAAATACTCTGCTTTTACACGCCACTACATCAATAATAAGAATCTGGAAGTTTCCATTATGCCAAATTACTTACTAACAATACTTCACATTCATTTGAGGGCCGCAGTCTAAAGCTTTACCTACTCTGTTATACTGTAATTTACTTAATAGTATATTCTAAATTCAAACTTTAGGCTAACCGTGGGTGTTGATGTTCATTGATTCAATGAAATACCCTACTACCTTGAGGTAATACCAAAGAAAATAGGAAAAGCTTAATTACTGTATTTTTTTGTTGCCTTGCATGAGTAAAACTGACTTTTTCCTTGACTGGTAATTAAAAATGAACTGCAGCTGGTTGGTCTGATTAGTCAGATTTCAGTCATAGCACAAGTATTCATTGTTAGAGCTCCACCTAGCGGCCGCATTTCGTTAAAGCATCCTCGATACGTTTGAAGTGCACCGACATGGCTTCGCCTGTAGAGGGCAGTGTAACACAACACAACACAATCATATTAATATGAATATAATATGAAATTAAACGGTAAGAGAGGGCTTTTAAGTAGTATACGTTTTTTCTCCTTCACGCTCATTCTAGTTGTTTGTGGGTTTACGTTAGCCTTGTAAGCTGCTAGCAAACTGGGCTTGTGAGACAGAAACGTACTGAAAATGATTACTTTTTCCTTAAGTGGTATAAAAATCAATTGATTTCAGCCATTATTGTTAGCGCTCCACCTAGCGGCCACATTTCGTAAGCGCATCCTCTACACGCTGGAAGCGCACCGACATTGCTCCGCGTGTAGAGGGCAGCGTAACACAGCTCTGTAACACCGTATGGAAGTTAAAAGGTAAGGGGACTTAATTGAAACGTTTTAGTAACATGGATAAAATCCCTAACAGGGTGTGTTTTTCTCCTTCGTGGCTTACTGCAGTCTCCGCCAGTTAAACAGTCTTTGCGGGCTTTACATTAGCCTGACGCTGCTAATTAGCTAATTAACTGTAAGCTAGCAGAATGGGCTCGTGACAGTGTGTGGCGGGCCCTTTGGTTGTTTTAAGGGCTCTGTAACGTTTCCAAATGATGACATTACCCTTTAATACAATTACAGAACATTTTCCCTTTCTGTCTAAATTACACTTCAAAGGCTATTCCCGTTTTATATGTTAGCCAGCAGGCACTAAATGGATAAAAAAAAACTCTTAAACGGCAAAGATAGCTTACCGTTAACCCAGACGTGCGCCAAAAAGACCGTTTTACGTATCTTAAAAGTCTTTAAAGATAACATAAGTAGACATACAAATTAAATTCATGCCGTCAGAGTTTCAAAAAATTGGCTGCATTTCCCCGAGGAAGGCTTTTCATTTAACTTTGGCCTGTAAAAGCTATTTTTGGAGTGCATATTTTGATAAAAAAAAGGAGCCTCAAAGCCTGTAATGGCTTCCAAAACCCACACTACTTCTTCATATACAAGGACAACAACATAGAATGAAGTTCACGATTGTAGTTCTTAAGATGGAAATACGTGCGTAGGACGCAAAACAGACACAACATACACCAAAAGTTAATCGTTAGAGAGCAAAGGAAATGTATGTTATTTTGTGCAAGTGACTGATACAGGTGTCTGTTTCTTTGTATGAACATTAAATGGAATCTGCAGCATGATGTCCATTAAACCCTCAGGATGCGGAGTGCTTCGTGCATCCATCGTCTGTGCTCGCAGAGAATAGTATTTAACCTAGTTTCAGATCAAACTCAGCGGTGCAGGAATGCTTTAGTAAGGGCATGCTCCTGCTCAGATATGTGTTTCATCCTTAAGGCCAGAAATACCAAAAACACTATGAGGAATGTGTTGCCACCGGTAGCTACTGTATCTGCTGCTGAAGATTAGAATCAGGTCAGAGAACAGGTGTGAGTTTGTGAGAGGAAGAATTTATACTGAGCTGAGATTGAATTACTTTGTCTTCAGCAGATTTGTTTTGCTTTTACAGGAGACAAGGAGATAAGTGACAGGAAGTGTGTGGAAGCTGAGGTGTTTGTCTGACCTGTGCTCTCACATGTAAATCGAATTTATGACTCTGCAGTATAATCCTATAGAATATTCAGATTTTTTTCCAGATATTTTGTTGGAAGCGGTTTTCCTCACGTGCCAACTTTAATCTCAGATAATATCGAACTTTTTTTTTTGAACGTTTATGAACGTTTGTGGGTTTTTTCTTGTAAATAAGCAACCTTACTCTCAGAGGATTGTTTTTTTGTTGTTGAAAATGTACTTTATCCTCAGAGAATTTCAGATTTTTTTCCTTGCAACTTTTTTCTTGGAAGTTTGTGATTTATTATGCTCATAAATCTGCCACCTTATTCTTGGACAATATCCAACCTTTTTTCACAAATAATCCAACCGTCCAACTTTGTTCTCTTTTTTCTCGAACGTCTATGATTTTGAAAAGTCAGAGACTATTCTATTATAGATTATTCTGTTTAAGGGAACATTTAGATTATTTCCTGTAGAATGTGAGAGTTTTTCTTCATAAATTTACCACTGTAATCTCAGACGTTTTCAGATATTACCTCCTCTAGTAAATTGGCCCTAACATTCCATGTGTTTGTACACGATAGTGGTTTCAACTCTACTGTGCTACGTTTTGTGTTTATCTTCAATATTACTTGATATAAATAGTTTGGAATTCTAGTAAAGGAGCCATTACATTGATCTGCTGCAGACATGAGCATACAGCATGACTGCATATTTGTTCAGTTTAGTTTAATTTTACATGACACAGTGAACATTTCCAGTGCTTTGTTTGGATTTTAAGATGTTTTGGACTCTGGTAAGTACATGGCTGTGCACCTTGTGTGGCCGTGCTTCACATTTTTATCTCTGAACAGACACAAGAATTTCTCTTTTAAAGGTTTTATGAGTTAGAGGCAGAGTGGAAAGATAAGAAAGCTTCCATCTTTTTTCGCCCTTTTTTTCGCCTTGGAAATTATTTGTAATCCACAGCTCACGATGATAAAAAGCTTCATGACCATTTTTTTCTGCAAGTGTGCGATACCTTCGGGTTGTGTATGCAGACCGTCCTCCTTCAAAGATTCTGCAAACAACCGACACACAACCCCCACCAACACCAGCAGCCCCCTCTCTCCCCTGGGACCCCCACGAAAGTCTGGTGAGGGGTCTGCAGTGCCAAAAAGCAGGAAGTCACAGCTGTGCTCATCCCCCTTTCACTATGTGTGAGAGCAAGAGTGTTTGTGTGTTTCCATTTCTGTATCTGCATCTGTGCCTGGTTGTGTGTCTGTATACGTGTGTGTTTTAGTCTCTGTCTATATGTCGGCTTCTCACATCCAGTTGATCTGGCCAGTATGACGTTAGGTTCTATTTCCACATTTTTTGGTGCAGAAGTTTCCAGTACAGTTAAATGGGAGTGTGAGCGAGTGAGAAGAGAAAGCCTGGCTTATAAACAGTGTGTGTGTCTGAGCTGTGTGTCATTGTGGGCTAATAGTGTAAGACTGACTGCACTGGACTGCTCTGGTGGAAAGCTTTGCCTGGACACACACACATTCGCACACACAAACTCCATTAACTTTCAGTTTTTTTTAATGATTCTGATACTTCTTCTTGCTTTTGTAAATGCCTTTCTTTTTCATGCTTATTTTCTCTTCCTTATCATCCGCTTCCCAGGCTTTGTTTTTGTCACTTTCTGTATGATTTGGTTTCTCTCCACCTGTGCACAATATGGCCAAAGGTGTATCTATAACCTTTTGTGCTCTCTGTAATTTAAAGCTTTGGCAAGACCCCGCAGTTTAAATGAAAGGAAATCTTAACTCTATAGCACATGGTAGGTGCATTTCCATCCAGCAGTTGTTATTCACAAAGTCTCAAAACGCCTTTACGCTTGGGAGAGGTGGAAAAGTTGGTGTGTTGATAAAAAGTAAAGTGAAATGGAAACAGATTTAGTGAGTAATTCTGTGTGTGTGCATGTGTGGACCGATAAGGAGACTGCAACCTTCACTGAATCCATACAAGAAACAAACACCATGTATGAAGAGCTGCAGAAATAAATGTTAGACAAAGGCTCTGACAAACTGAAACAGCATTACGTCACCAAGACCTTCAGTTCGCGAGGCAAAAGCTAAAACCAACTTCTGTTTTTTCTGACAAAATACCTCTTAACATCTATCAGCTCCTCAATCAACAACTGAGGTCGTATGTTATTGTACTAAATACTACATTGAACTGGCAAACCTTTTAAACCATGATGACAATGAACCATTTTGCATAACAGTAGTGGATAGAAACATTGTCTTCTAAAAATGTGGTTAAAGTGAGTTATACATTTGAATGGAAACCCACATAAAGATTTTTTTAAACAAGTGTGCTCCCAACTTTATGGAAACACTTTGTGCAAGGCTCTTTCCTGTAAAGGGTTAGTTTAGATTTCTCTGAACTAGGTTTGTATGAGGTACGTATTCATAGTCAGTGTTTTACTTGCAGTAGATGGCAGTGGGAACGGTGCGGAGTACAGGGAAGCTAGACAGAAGCTAAGAAGGATGCAGGACAGTGGCTTTGCAAAATAGTGTCGGTGGAGAAGTTGTTTTGGTGGAACATTGCACGTGGTGAAGCTAGCCGTGAATGGGTGATATATTAACCTTTTTATCCAGTGTCTGACATGGTCTGACCATAAAGAATACCTCAGTTAACCATCTGGTTTATTCAAGTTTCAGTCAGGAGCACAAACCAGCCTCTGAACTTTTCTTTTACACTTATTTCAATATGTATTGATATCAACTGATCTAAAACTTTCTGCCGTATTAACATTTTTGACCGCATTGCCCAGCCCTAGTGTTCCTTACTCACTGATGCTCTTGTAGTTTAAAGGTTCAGTGTGTGATATTCAGTGACATCTATTAGTAGAAGTTGCAGTTTGTAACCAGCTAGATAGTCCACTCTCCCATGTAGAAAGTCCCTCATTAGAGTCGTTGCTTGTTTTGCCCGTTCTGGTCTTTCTAGTTAAGCTGATGTTAACTCTGCTCCACGCTCAGACAGAGTAGATGACATTAATGCACCTCAACGCTGGATGTCATCCTCAGTAAAACAGAAAAAGAAGAGGAATTTCTTTCGGAGCTACTTCAGAGGCATGGAGGTGCAACATGGTGGACCTGCTCCCACTGTAGATACAAATGTCTCATTATGTGGTAAGAGAAATGCAACTATTCTCATTTTTGTATGATTATACACTCATGAAAACATAAATATTGACATTATAGTCCATTTCTGCAACAAAATCCTCCTAAATCCCCCTGAATCTCTCACGCTGGACCTTTAACGTGACCACATCCCTGTTGCTAAGATTCAAAACTTTGTGGAAAGTTGTCCCAAAAAAGGATTGTATTTTGGATGCTGATAAAGGCCCCTGCCTTTTCAATGGGAGTTTCAATAATCACATATCATTAATAATTTGGTGTTGTCATATTTTTGGCCATGTATTGTAAACTTGTCTGTCTTTCTCAGTCTCCTTGTGTGTTCTTCTCTACTTCATTTTCCTCTTTCTCTCTGCATGTCAGAGACTTGATGAACCTCTGCAGCTCCCTGTGAAGCCAGCACTTTGCTGTAAATATGAGGCCTTTTGGTTTAATAGTCGCAGTGTTCCTCTGTAATGCCGACTGCCTTTGTTTTGGTTACAGATAAAATCACTGAAGGAAAACAAAACAGCAGAGAGAAGGAGAAAGGGGGAGAGGCTGTAATAATGCGAGGAGGACATGCAGAAAAACAGCACAGCAAAAGAGTGTGTGTGTCTGTGTGTGAATCTCCGTGGTGCAGGAAGAAACAGCGAGCAAGAAGGACCATTCTTCCCTTTTTTATTTCTAGCAAGATACACAGAGAGACGAGAAGGGAGGAGGGAGAGGAAATTATTGCTACTAAAAGAGTGATGATTTGACAAAGCACTTATCCAGAGCAGACGTTGCAGCTTCCTAAATCTGAAGTACAGACTGAGATTTCAGCCTTTCCTCTTGACTTTGCCAAACTCTGCATCTGTCTGCGAGTGTTTCTTAAATCTGTGCCTTTTTTAACTGACTCGCTGCTCTCCGCTAAACTTTAATCCTCACATTGTCTCATGATCTCATTCTGATGTTATCATATACGTGCGTGATGGACATACGGAGTCAATCACCGGTGTTTTCTTTGGGGATGTTGACAAGTTGACAGGGAAAGGCGCTGCACCGACACCGAGCCTCACTCTACTGTCAGGAGGCAAAAGTGAGAGAGAAAGGGGGAGGGTGAGAGACAGAAGGAGATAGGGAGAGAGGGGGGAGGTGAGAGAGGAAAGGAGGAGGAGAGATGAAGGGGAAAAAACTGACTTCACGGCCACGGACTGGACGGACTGCCCCTTTTTTCCCCCTCAGCCTTTCTCTCTCTTTCTCTCTCTCTCTCTCTCTCTCTCTCTCTCTTTCTCTCTCTCTCTCTCTCTCTCTCTCTCTCTCTCTCTCCCTCTGTCTCTCAACTTTTTTTCCTCCTCCTCCTCTGTGTGTTTTTTTTAAATGATTTGGGGAGAAGAGGGGAACAAGCATTCAGAGCTTGGCTGACGGTGCAGGCAGCAGCTTCAGATACAGGAGCCTGAGGGGAGAGCACACTGAAACTGAAGAGGACTGAATAGGCTTTTCTGGGGGGGGTTCTGATCGAATGAACTGACAGCAATAGAGGTGCACAGTGGGAAAGACAAAGGACAGACAGATATCCCCTAAACAGCAATTAATTTTTACAGGCGAGACTCTACTCCAGATATATTTTTGTAAAAAGGACCAGACACTTTGGGAGCAAGCCCAAGCATTTTTCCAGAAGAGACTGGAGTTTTCTTCCAAAAGCTGATAGACAGATTTTGAATGAAAAGAGAAGAAAAATCTTGATCCAGCAATGCTTTTGATGAACTCTGCACCCAACTCGTTCTGTCTGTCATGTACCTGGACACTTAGGCAGGCGTAGGACACACCTACCTTCACTAATTTCTCTTGAGAACCGGCTCAGCGCGGTCCTGTATTTTGTTTAGTCCTTCTTCAGTGCAGGTGTTGTACTACCTGTCAGTATGTTTCTTCAGAGGTACTCTTTGACACCATCATGGACTTGTTGGTTTCTGGTCTTTTGCATCTTGGACGTGTGGACCACAGCTTGGCCAGCTCTCCAACAGTCCCAACCTCAGCTCCGCTCAAGGCACGTGCCCTCCTCCTCCTCCTCAGCCGGCAACCTGTCAGAGAGCGCCGAGAGCAAAGTGGAACGCCTCGGCCAGGCCTTCAAGCGGAACGTTCGTGAGCTCCGCGAGAAAAGCTACTGCCTGGACCTGGTCTTCCTTGTGGACGAGTCCTCCAGCGTCGGGGCCAACAACTTCCTCAGCGAGTTGAGGTTCGTACGTAAGATGCTGTCGGACTTCCCTGTTGCACCCGAGGACACGCGGGTTGCTCTGGTCACCTTCTCAAGCAAGACTCACGTCGTCACCCGGGTCGACCACATCACAGCGCCCAAGTCCCACCAGCACAAGTGTTCCCTGTTCAACAAGGAGATCCCGGCCATCAACTACAGAGGAGGAGGCACCTACACTAAAGGAGCATTCCAGAGAGCAGCGGTGAGTGACACTAAAACGTACAGTGGACATGGCTCTAATGAGGCGCACATATCAGTCTGCCTGTGTTTGTGTGTTATTCTTTCATGTTTTCTTTTTTGAGCTTGCTGTGTGCAGGGTAGGTCTCGGTACCGTCTCCGATACTTCTATGGCACAGTGTGAATTGCTTAGATACCATCAAGTATAAAAAAACGGCTTCTTGTTCACTACCAAGTTTGAATGCCTAAGGAGCAGTATTGCTTTTACACAAGTTCTAAATATAGTGGTTACTGCCTGTCTAACGAAACGTTAACAAACGCGCAATTTCCAGTTAATTACCCAGACGCCACAGTCTAATGTGTATCGTCACAGTTTTATGTTTGTACACTTCTCGTAATGACATAAATGATCTACAGATTTGTTTTTTGTGTCATTGCGAATCGAAGTCAAGGTTTCGTATCAGTAAAGGTAGCAAAACATTTTGAAAGATACCCAACTCTATGTGGGGTGTCTGTAATCTTCATTTAAATTTTATAAAAATTGGGCCTTCGAAGTTATTCTATAGTCTTAATATATATCGTATAATCTTATATAAATCTCAGGAGAGTTTTGACAGCTCTTGATTGGATTTAATCCTTGGTTGAATCCGGCTGAAAATAATACATTTGAAACCTCCTTCACCAAGAAAATGCTCAAATTAGTAACTCAGACTTAGGAAGCCAGAAAAGCTGCTGTAAAAAGCCACCAGCAAATACCATCACAAGAATTCAAATCAGGAGCTTCACCAAAGTCTGGCTCCAGAGCGACTGGATGTGACAAAGGTCTTCGGTTACATTCAGTGGTCTTAAAATGACTCTTAAATTTGACTTGAAACTTGCAGAAATCCTGTGCATAAAACCCTCTTCTGCCCAGGATCACATATACCTGCAATGCTTTAATAAGAAAAAGATGATTTGCCCAAAAATCGGGCGTACATTTGGTTAAAAATGATCTCAAAAAGGTCTTACAAAGCATTAAATTGAAGTGTCTGAGACCTTTAGGTGCCCTGGCATGACTAGTGCCAGTATGTATTTGTGGCAGGTCGTCTGCAGCTGGATGTGTGTGCAGGGAGTGATTGTGGTGTCGTTAGGTTGATGTTAATGAGGCCCTGCATGGCCTTACTGTTACTGCTGCTTCCCCTAAATTATACACCAGCAGATAGTGAAGGGAAGCCTTTTGCCAGAGACTTTCTAGTGATAAAAATACCATCACCATGCGCAGAGAACTTTGCGTTTGTAAAGATGAGGTGTATCCATAGGTGTCATGCTGCCGAAGCACACCGGACCAACACTCCTACACTTTTGTTTCCCACCAAGTGAGGAAATAGAGTTTTCGCAATTTAGTTCTTAAAATTCCAGTTGAAACTCAAACATGTTTCAAACACTTGAAGCGCCAATCATCACTAAAACGTAGGTCAAGCAGAGAGAGCCAACAAAAACAAATGAAATGGTCTATGTTGTCATTAAAATGTGAGTATTGACTGATTCATGACTTGAACTCATGCACTGAGGAACACGCAAGACAGTATTCCATTTTACATCCAATATTCCAGCTGGTAGTGGTGGATATTTAGACTGGTAAAAAAACTGGATTGGTTCTAATCTATGCCACAGAGCAGCTGATATAATGCAGAGTCATAAGGAAAAGACATCATTTCTTTATTTTTTCCATCCATATAGTTTGTTAATAACAGTCTAGTTTCCAAATATAGGCCTAAACAAGGATACTAGACGTACAAAACACATGTTAACATCAGAAACAATACTTTAATGTTGACTAAAATCACGTAAATGTCATGCCTGATTAAGATAGAAACTGCAAAAACTTAACAGGAATCAAAAAGAAAGTTTCACAAAGACATACCTTTGCGATTACCACAGGCAGAAAGTTATGTGTATTTTTACATTATGACTGTTTGATCCAGAAAAAAGCAGCTGTAAGTGGATATAGACTGGGTGATACAACCGGTTTTTGGCACAGCGTAGACATCAGCAATGAAAAATAGTGGAGGTGTTGTGAGTCCTGAGTGTGGTCCCTGATGGATTATGCTGGAACACAGCTGGAGAAAGTTGTAAACAGTACTAAATGAATACAGTGTTTTGTTCATTCTCAACACGATAAAACTATTCATAAAGTCAGTCTAATGTTTGATCATGTTGTGGGTTATAGTTGACTAATGGGTGTAAACTTGACACTGTAGGAAGAGTGGTTACATAGCCCTCGAAATGAGCCACATAGGTGCACTGTGATACTTCAACAAATAGCACTACACCCCTGAGAGTTGTACATACATACTCCTGCTATCACCTCAAGGAATAACACAGAAATAGATTTGGAAAAGGGAACAGAGAGAAAGAAATATTTTGAGCTCAGGTCAAATATTTTCGGTTAGTATTTGTGATGCGTGGGCAGTGTGTTAAGTTCAAACTTGCTAGGTGAATATGAATAGCTTTAGATAAGGTTTTGTTCTGTACTCCTTGCACTCAATTACATTATCATTGACAGTTTGGCTCGTAACAGACCCCTGCAGCTCTTCTAACAGAATTAGTCTTCGAGACAAGGATTGCAGGGTTACATGGGGTTAAAAGGGGTAGCAAGAGGTCAATATGTTAGCTTGTTTATGGTTTGTTGATGTGAGCTGCCTCACACCCAGCCGTGCACACATGCCCTTAAACACTATACATGCACCCTGGACATATGGCACAGTTCATTCGTCAAGTCCAAACAGGCCAGCTGTAAAAGCTGTGTTGGTGGTACAGGCTCTGGTCCTGTATAAACACACACACCTCAGCTCAGTCCTCTGATCTGTCCTGAATAAGGAGCCATGTGAGTGACTGAGCCTTACCTAGTTCACATTAGACGTCATTCAGAAGCAGCGTTGGGGAGTAACTCGTTGCATGTAACAGCGTTACAAAATTCGATCACAATGTACGTGTAATTGACAGCTGTTAGTCACAGAGAAAACATGTTGCTGTTTTGGTGGTTGTGCTTGAAAATTAAAAAATTCCAATCTTAATTCACGGTGTGCTGAAAAATTTTAGAAGCTTGACAGTAAAGCCTGGTTTGTACTGCGTAGATTTGGTGGTTACAGCGCAAATTAAATGTAACTACACATCACACCTCAGGTGTTGTCTGAGATACCTTGTGGGAAGTGTAAGAGCTGTGAATAAGTTTAGTCCTGCGAGTTTTTGAAGCTGGTGATTGTGAATGAGGAAAACACGGAAGACGCTGTTGAGATAGATGAACTGGTGTCTTATTTTGAGTCACTGAAGGCCTCATCTTTACTGTATTCTCCACTTCATGAATGAAGGAACGTAAACAAAGCAACTGTAGAGTTGTATTTGAACAAGACACAAGGAAATAATATCCTAAATATGACCCCAGTTCTATGAGTATGTGTTTAGCCTATTCTCTTACTGTATAGTACAATGAAAACAGTGGATGTGGTAATGATATCTAGCAAAATATAGCCTGATGGTGCTATGTTAGAGTGGAGGGGGTGGCTCACAACTGTACATCGGTCTTCAGTCAGTTTTGAGAATTAAAATGATTACATTACTCACAATATTTTTGTAGCTTAATTAACAAGTTGTAACTTATTTCATTTCAAATGTAACCTTCCCAACTATTCAGAAGCTTGTGTGATGCTTGAACTTGCAGTGCAGTTGAACAGTTGCTCTTCCGCTTCTTACACTAAACTTACTGATAGTCATTACAGAGGAAAGTTAACATTGTGGCAGGGGAAAAATGGATGCACTGAAGTTTTGTTTTCCATTCAGCGTGTTGTAAGACTACATAAACTCTCCATTAATACTTCTTAGATCACACAGCATCATGCCAATTTTGCAGACAAAAAGCTAGGTGAGTTTACTTTTGGCAGGTTCATCCTGAACTGCATCGCTGTTCAAAGCTAATCGCGTTGGACTGCGTCCCCCGGCTTAGCGCTGAAAGCTTGGCCCTCAGGACAGGTTTTTATACCTCCTTAGTTAAGTGCTGATAAGGAGCCTGCTGGCTGCCGCCCAGTTACTAAAGACCACAACAATACCAAGAAAAGGCTTTTGAGGGGGAGCTTTGGAGCCTTATCATCATCCACAAACACTCCAAATGTTTTGGGTGATTTATCAACTGATGTAGTAGTCTAAATCATCCAAAGATGGCTTTTTTTCCTGTCTTTTTTTGGCAAGGATGTAGGACCTACTGCTCAGGCTTTTATTACCTAATTATCATAGCGAGCAATCCCTTATGCATCTCATGTTGTATTTTGCAAAAACACGGTCAGCATCAAATGTCAAAACATTTAAAAAGATGCAGGTATGCGTTACACACAGTTTTCCTGTGCTTCTTTCCATTCTGGCATCTGCATGGCTGATTAGAACAATGTATGAGTAATGGGAGAGCTACGTGCAGCCTACACAGAGCGCAGATTTTTTGGAAAGATAGATGAGTCTAGCAGATACAGGCCCCAAGACGCAACTGGATCAAGCACTACTCCAGAAACAGCCTCAACACCTGATAGATTCAGTCTGACGTTTACTGTGTGTCTTTGCATGATCGAGGAAGCGCTGTTATAAAAAACAGGCCCGTCTTGTGATTTATCGCCCGATCCCTGTATGTTTTTATCTTCTGTCTGAATCTCAGTGGAAAGAGGAAAAAAAAAGAGTTTATCGCCTCTTTCCATTAGCTACATAAAAGATGGATCTGTTAACACTAAACTACAAGGCCTGCATCCGCCTGTCATCATGTACCGACTGAACCGTCAGACTGTTGAATTGGGAATTTTGCAGTGCATGTAATTAGTGATTTTGTGCCTCTGCCTGTGCCCGTACCTTCATATGTCTGTGCATCCATCTAAGGTTTCAAGGGAAAATGAGAGGTTACCGTGCATGTGTGTTGATGTGTATTTATTGGCTTTTAATAAGTGTGTGTGTGTGTGTGCATGTTACAGAGAAAGAGACAGTGAAAGTGAGACAGGGAGGATAATTGATAATTGTAGCATAATGATAATAATGCCATATTTTATTCCCTTGGCTGGTTTTGGCTTTTCTAAGTGCTGCAGAAAGCTGGGATCCATTAAGAAAGACATTTTTCCACCAGCCGTGCATGTAGAGACAGGGCTCTCCTCCAGCATGCTTCATCTCCGTCTGTCTCCGTCTGTCTTTAAGTCCACCAGCTCTCATTTAACCTCATACCTTTAAAGCATCAATTTATGTAAAGATATCTGTAATGTTTTTAGCGTAAGAAAAGTGTTACAAGTGGTGCTGAACTAAAACGTGCAGAAAAACACACACTTAAAATGTATTAAATTAGTAGACAGACAAAGTAGCTGCAATAACTTTTTTCCACCAGTTCAACATGAACAAGCAGCAAACAATATAGACATTGCATTCACAAATAACACTCTTGTGCTCTCAGCTTCAAACAATCCAGTTAATACAGCAGTTAAATGCTTGGGGAAAAACCTGCCATCATAAAAAGGAGTGAGACAAATTTGGAGCCCATACTTTCTTCTCAAAAACATTGAGGAGAAAGTGTTGTTGCACTCATTAAACACAAAGCTACAAAGGTAGCTAAAGAATGAAATAGAGAGTTTCAGAGTATGCACTTGGGTCCTGTTCCATAAAGCGCTCTGAGTAAAAAAAGTCTGGATTAAAGTCCAACACTTGACCACTAGTCAGTCATGGCTAAAGTGGTTCCATAAAGGTTCAAGTAGTCAACATAATTGTGTGCAGCAAAGTCACTGGTAAAATCATCGCTTTCCCAAAACCAAGTGACAGTTTTTTTTTTAAAACTATGTTTATTTATCCAAAACACTAGATAGCTATTGTTCACTTTGATGCACTTCTGGATGCAACTTCTAGCTTCTACAGAATCCTGTCATGTCACAAGTTATTGTGGTCACATAACTAAAATATTACTGCATTGTCACTACTGCCCTAGAACACAGACCACAGCGAAGCTAAAACAGATCAATAGGTGTGTTTTTCCCTCCCAGCAATTTTTGTTTTCAATGTGCGCATAGAAAAATCTGAATGGCAAAGCTGAGAATTTGGAAAATCCTGGAAATATCCCAAAAAAGGTTGAGAGAGGTGGGAAAATGTGTGTATCGATAAAAAGTAAGTGCAACAGAAACAGATTTAGCAAATAATTATGTGCATGTGTGGAACAATAAGACTGTAATGTTCACTGAATTAATACAAGAAACAGAATGCCATATTAGATTGAATCTGTAACAAAACGACAGCACGTATGAAGAGCTGCAGAAACAAATGTTAGACAAACATTGGAAGAGTTTGAAACAATGTTATATGATCCAGACCAGGAGTTCGGTTCTGGAGGTTTCAGGTTTTTTGGATGAAATATGTCTCAGCTCCTTAATCAACAGATCAACACTTTATCTAACTGGCAAAGTTTGAGGATGATGGAGGATCAGCTCTCTGAATGGAAACATACAGAAATTAGCATTTTCTTTTTGCCAGTTTTCTGAAAATTCTGTTAAAATTTGCAATGCATTTGGATTGAAAACCACCTAATGTTAAGTAACTAGCTAACGTCACTCACGTTTGCTTTGACACAAGAATTTCTTGTCCTTCATCTTACAAATTGCAGCATTATTGACCAGTCCAGATCAGAAATACATACATATGTCTGTATTTTGTATGCTTCCATCCTGGCAGTAGCGTATGGAGGAGGACACCACAACATACATGTACACATCACCAAAGTGGAGCTGTGGCAGAGACTTTACTGTTGTTCGTGATTGAATTACTACAGCGGGTGCTGATACGGTGCGCAAGTAGCCAAAACATATCTTCGTTTTTCTTCTGTTGAGAGGTGATCTACATATTTGTGGCTTGAAACAGATGGAACATTGACAGGCCTGTACTGCAGTTCTGTGGCGTGTCCAGTGTTGGCCGCTGGCTTGGGTGGTGTTTTGCCTTCCACGTCACATGACTGAAAACTCTGAACTGGAAATAAGTGGAAATTTCTCTTTACCATTGCCAGTGTGATACATAAAACCATTTTCTCCACAAAAGAATCTTTTTCAAAGCGAAGTAGTCTTTCACGTCGTAACACGTGCAGCTTTTGCATAAATACTAAAGTCTATATTTAACAAAAGTTTGTAGTTAATGACCCGGTTCAGGAAATTGCTTAATTTTTTATCGTCTGACTCAGCTTACAGTGCAAACCTTCCAGCTTTTCCAGTGTATTTTGTGCATATTTCTGGCCAAAGAAGTACTGAGGTTTGAGATACGGCCGTTTTGTCTGTGCTTCACTGATACAAACCAGCACATCATTCTGTGATAGTGCGTCAAATAACACAGATGAGGTTAAATGATATATACTGTGAGTTTATTAAGAGAGCAGCACTTGGTCATGATGATTCATGAAGCCTCATTTCAGCATCTGCGTCTCCTTAGCCACACATCAGACATGATAAGCTTGTAGCTGATGACTTCACTCAGCCTGTAGCTTTTTGTAAGAAGCTGACTGATGTCTTTCCGTACATGTTTTGAGGAGTAACCCCTGTACTGTACCTGAGACAGAAGTAGTTCACATCACCTTTTTCTTTTCCTCTACTTAATGTAATTGCTCTGAGAAGTGAACCCATTTTCCTGCCTTCCTTATTTATTTTCCATACTTCTTACATGACTAAATATCTTCAGGGCTTTGTGGCTAAAGCTCTTTCACTGAATTCTATTGGTTGCTAGTAATCTTGTTGATCCAGGAATTATGGTCTTTTCCATTGTTCCATATAGTTCTTTAGTGTCAACTGTAAAAGTACAGGGAGAGAAATTATTGCAACAGCCAGTCAAAAGCCCCGGCATCACTTCGTTTGCTTTTTATTGTGTGTTTCCATTAGGGCTGCACAATTAATTGAATCAGCCTGAGCAATTCAGAAGGTTGCAATTTAAAGGTCCAAATGTAGGAGGATTTAGGGAGATCTAATTGCCGAAATGGAAAAAAATAGTGATATTTTTGATTTAGTGACACTGAGTTTCTGTATTTTTTTAAGATCTTGTATAATTAATTTTTATTCTGTTCTAGTTAAAGTTTATTTGTTTGCATCTGTGCATTTTCCTTGATAACCAAGCTAGTAGACTGAAATCGCAATCGCACTATTGCTCACAATAAACGCAATATGACTTTTTCACCAAATTGTGCCGCCCTAGTCTCCATCGTGAACATTTACCCTGTTGTTGCTATGTGCTGCCAGATCAACCCCCCCTCTTGCTCTCAGTTTTGGCAAAGAAACGCTGAGCGCTGAACTGGACTTAGCGACCTCAGTGTGTCTGTCTGTCTGCATAGTTGGACAAGACACTTGCAGATGGGCAACGTGTAAAGAGCGGGGATGAGAGAAAAGACCAGAGAGTGAGAAGGGAAAAGCAGAAAACAGAGGTAAAATCCCTCAGTTGAGGTAGTGAAAGGAAGAATGTGGTTACTCACAGTAATGTATTTACCTGACTGTTGGTTCGTGATACGCTGCTTTGCCAGAATCTGGGTCAAAACAGATATTGGTCTAGTTTATCGGCACATTACAGCCACTTCATAAGAGGAGATTTTTGCTCACGAAGCCAGTGTGTTTTGGGACTGAAATCTGTAGGCAGGTGGGCTATTTTGCGCTGCTTTCTCAGTAAAAAGTTTAAATGAAAACACACATGCACATACGCACATGGACAGTTTACAGACCAGCTGCATGTCTTTACATGGTTGTCATCATACATATGTCAAAACCAGAGTGTGGGCATGTGTGCATGTACTTGACTTTTTGCTGTGGGTTTTCAGTCCTGGAATTGTCCACCAAAAATGAATTAAGACCTGTCTACATCGGGTAGTGTTGATTCCAAACTGTTTAGTCTATTACCAAATCCAACACAGTCACGAGAATCAAATGCTGCCATTGTACCACAGATATACTATATACTATACTATATTCTGTAGATGGACAGAAAAATCATGTCTCACTATATTTTGGCTGAATTGGTCATATACAATATGTCTAGGGTTGAGGATATTGAACAGGTAACTGTTGACCTGAACATTTAAGTCAAGTAATAAATACCTAAGTGAATAATTCTGAATAATTGAACAACTCAAAGTAGTTAATCAATAAATATGAAACTGAACATTCAAACTAACCATAAAAAACTAGGTTGCAGCGATTTTAAACTTATGAGCTATTGTTTTCCCTCAAAGTCAGATTTTCCAGTTTTTCCAGTTCCACTATTGCGGCTGATAACCATTTATAAAACATCCAATCTCTAATTTAAACCTCTCATGGACCTTTCTGTGTTTTGATGGAAAAGAATGAGGCTATAATAGCAAGCATTTCTCTCAGAAACAACAGCATTATTAAACTTTTTATGGTTAGGTTTGCGCAGTAGCAATACTTGGTATGGTTTAGGGAAGAAACAGAGGCTTCGTCTAATACAGAAAAAGTCAGCAAAATGTGATTATTAACCACTCACGGCGTATTTAGTAATATTTAAACTAAACTATTCTAGTTTTCCTAACCTTAACCAAAGCGCTTTTATTGCCTAAACCAACAGGGATGTGAACTGTAAATCTACCATCCACACCAACCACCTCCTGTCTGTTGAGGAAAGAGACAAATGAAGCAGATTCTTCAATGACAAATTACGTTTAGATTAAACATAGCTGTCCATTGTTTGCAGAAATGTGCAATGGCACTGTTTCATTCTGGCGACTGGATTGACCCAGTCTCATAAACAAGTGTTCACATTTAAATAGCCATTGTAGATGAAACATAACTGTCCAACTGCTCTTTGTCACTATTTTTCAAATATTGTGCTGAACAGTGAAGCAGGAATTTGATAGTTTTGATAGTCCAGCTGCTGTGTCTTTACAGTTTGAACATTGTAATCAAATCTACATCCAGTGTAGTGTTGAATAGTCTAGCAGAACACTTGTCAGTCACACTTCATACAGCCCCTCTTGAAAAGATGACTTTCTTTATAGAGCCAGAGCCAGACCGCAGTGAACGAAACAAATATCGAGCTCGGTCTGTGTGGCCTCCGACTCATTCCAGTGGGTCAACGCTATTTTTCCCATTTCTTCCATTTCATTGCCCTTCCATCATCTTCTTCTCCAGAGCCACAGACCTCCCCGGCAGTCTGTCAGGCAGGGGAACGTCATCGGTGTCAGGCTTTGACGCATTACAGCCAGAATATGTGGTATTGTTTTTCAAAACATTGTCTATTAGATTAAATGAGGCTTGTGTAAGCTGCTTATGTTTGGCCTGTGGAGAATGGAGATGTACTTGTAGAAATTCTTGGCCTGCCTGAAACACACTCACATACAAACTTGATGTTAATGTCTGAGAGGCTGAGTCTGAATTTGAGAACGGCAAGTAATGTGACGTGGAGAGCAAGTGGAAACCCCCGCGGCTGAAAAAATTAAGACAAAACCTACATTTCTTCAAATGTCCACTTGAGGCTGACTCCAAAAGTGAGTCAATCCCCTTCGACCCCTGTGTTACAGCAGAAATAAACATGGTACAGCATGGTACAGTTTTGGTTAGTTTCCCTGTTCATAACAACTCTACTGGGTGAATTTTTACAAACTCATTTGTTTAAATTGCGCTAAGAAAGTGATGAAGAAAGTGTAATACCACTGATGAACACCATCTATCTCCTGAATGCTGGAAAAATGTGTCTAATGCAGGTGGTTTTGAGTGGCCCCCTTGTTGTAAAACACATATTTGCAGACTGGTGCATGTTGTATTTACTTTGTTGAGTCATGGAGCAAAATTTAAACAGTAGTAGTTAGTAGTAGTAGGTACAGTAGTTAATTCTTACCTGCAGCTGAAGAGAAATTAAAGTTCAATACGGAGGAATGTGGAGGAAGTATAACACAGACAGAAAATATGAGATTCTTTTGCATCAAGGGATGAGACTCCGGTTCCGAGGTCCTAGTTGTCCCTCAGCAGGGAAGTGAAGAGATGCAGATGAGAATAAAAGAACTGAGAAGAAAGGGTGAAGCCAGTGCCTGCAGTTTCAGTGAAGGAGACGATTGAAATGAGTGCCCTCTGCAACAAATGAAAGCAAGGTGCATGTCTTTGATCCGCTCCCCATGGCTGGACCCGGCCGTGATAAGATGATAAGAAAAGACTGTTTCCTGTCTGCACAACAGCCACTTCCTGACATCTCACCCTTAATCATTTCCTTGGCCTCAGTGTGTCTGCATCTCCCCTCTGTTCAGCCTCTCGGCCTCATCAGTCCTCAGTTTGTGGGGACCACTGGGATGAGAGGGATTGATGAGACAGAGGGAAGGAGTAGACCGGCCGCATCAAAGCCCTGATAAGGCTGAACCCAGACAGGCACGTCCACAGACAGACAACAGGTTTAAATATTCTCCATCTGCAGTGGGATGTGGGTCACTAGTTGTACTGTATATAGCACCTCATAAATCTGTGTGAGGTATTAATCAGGTCACCAACAGAATCCACATTACTCCTTGTCTCAAAACATCAGCGTTGGAAAGAAAAGTACTGTAACTGCACTGACACTGAGATTAATTGGGAGTAAAATTGTCTGTTTTTCTTTTAAAACTAAAACAAAAACTGTAACGTTACACTGAAGAGGCTTAAACCGTTTAACCATTATTTTTCCCCTTGAATCAAAACAACTTTTATTTGTGACCCTTTAGGTTCACCAGTATAATTAACCTATCCCCTCCCAAACAGAAACAGTATATTTTAAATCTCTTTTTGATAATCTATCCTGCTGTATTTATTGTTAATCAGTCAACACTGTTCTGTAGTAGAATTAGTAGTTATTTCGAGTAGGGGCTCTCAAATGTTTTGGGGCCAGGGACTCCTTATAACACCCCCTCATAATCATAACACAGGTTAAATATATGCAGAAGTATATGCTTAGTCATAGATGCCATTATGAGTAAACCAAAGACTTGAGGCCTATTTCATGTGACCTTTTCATGGTACAAATGGTCCAGTCTGTAGATGCAGCACAATTTTTTAATTTATAGCAAATTGTTTCATGGAACCCCTGGCTATGGAGACCACGAGTCTCCGGACCCAGATCAAGAACCACTGGTTTGGAGTAAGTCTGTAAATGCCTAATTAAAAGTTTATGCTTTTGTAGTTTTTCTCTTACAGATGTACAGTATTTACAGATAATTATCTATAAGATAGACACAGAATAAAAGAATAAAGTGCTGGTACTGGGAACAGTAGCACATCGTTGTTGGAGGGAAAACAGATTATTACACTTGATGCGGGATAAAAAGTCTGAAACCACTGAGGCAGCTGTGTCCTCTTCTGCTCTTTCTGCCACATGAAACCCATTTAACTCTTGTATTTCTTATTAAAGTTTTATTTTACATCGACTAAATATATGAGGGGTTTGACTTACTTATTTAATCAATGTATCATGTTTATTCTGGAAAACCGCATCTACTCCAGATTGTCATCATGTCACGGATGAATCATGTCAAATGTAATCTCTTCTGTAAGCAGATATCTTAATTGTACTTCCAATTTCAACAGACGGCCCATAACATGTTTCACTTCATCACCTGAAGTTATAAGAGGAGTGATTTTTTTTTTTTCCTTTCTTCTTCAAAAGAATTCTGAATCGTTGTTAACCGCTGCTCACATGTCCTCTCCTTATGTACACACATTGGTGTATACCTGGCACCTTCTCGGGGAGTAAGTTGGAAAGTATTCCAGACACCGTCATGGTGATAAAGACAATAGACTCAACATGATTGTGTAGTTTCATGCGTCTGTGTGTATGTTTGGGGTTTAAGAGGAAGAAATGCATTAGTCTCGGGTTCGGCTCCTCTGGGCCTCTTCATACTGAATCACTCTGACAGAAATATTCTCACTTCTCTTCTTTCAGACCTTTGTCCATCAACCTCAAATATGCTTTCCTGTGGCCTTTTGGAGCAGGTTTCTCCAGAAATATTTTTGCCTGAGCTGTCTTTTGTCCATGCGGTGTTATAAGTTCATCCACGCTTCATCTGTCCCGTAGAAAATAATCAAAATCAAGTTCAGCTTTCTGCTGTGGCAGGGCTGTTTAACAACTTGAACAGATTACTGACATTTTGTTTGTACAGCAGTTCATGAAAGAGAAACTGTTTAAAAACTGTCCTTCAGGTCATTCAGTGCCTTTAATGGTTAAATCAAACTCTGTCTCACTGTGTCTAATTGGGCAATATTTGTCTTAACTTGTTACTTAACAGCAGCCTGTTCCTTCTCTCAGTTCACTCCGTTCACCCCTGCCCTTCTCTCTGAAATGGATACCGAATATTTTCCAGAACCAGGGGCCTACTTTCCGACCTCTAAACGTCTTGCAGGACCCCGAGGCCTCCTCATTTATTCCCCATTTGCCGGTATTTCACACACATCAACTCGCTCACATGCAAGCTGTCCTAACCTAAGACCTCAGATGAAAAGCATTGTGAGCATAAATCAAAGTTTCAAAATTTTGGGACAATAGTGAGATAAGTTACTTTATGAAATATGGAGGAAAAAGGATATAAGGCAGTGTTTCCTCTAGGAAGTGGGGGGGTTTGTTGTACTTGGGGGATGGGAAAAACAAGCTAAGAAGTCTGCATATTTTAAATGCGTATATTTATAAAATATATATAACATAAATCTGCAAAAGTGAAGTTAAAATGAAGATGCATATTGAGCTGGGATAAATTGCCAGTAATAATAAGGGTCAACAAGTAGTTTGTCTTAAAGCAAATTCCAAACCAAAATGACCTTCATTATCATCAGTATTAAAATTGTACATGTGACACATAGTGTAGAATAAATGTACTTTTGAAGATGTGGTCAGTCGATGAGTTTGAGCTGATCTCTGGGTTCTCTTGAAGCTGTCACCATGTATAGATAACCTGAAGCCAATCCAAATTCTCTGACTATCACATATCTATGGACAAGTGTTGACAGACGGCCAGGTAGAGCTGAAACTCCAGACTCTGAGAAGTCAGCTGAGTTTGTGGTCACTGGTGCGTCTACTATAGTACAGACAGACTCAAGGGAGGCAGGATGTGGCCCAAATATATGCAACCTGTCACAAAAAAATTTCACAAAGGTTTAGCCAAACAGCACATATCAATATCACATCGAGAGCAAAATAATTTAATTAAACAGAGCTGACACTTTCTGAAGCTCCATCCAAGTTAATCTCTTTCCTCCAACTCTCCGAGCTTGGTACAGTCTGTACTCTTGGTACAATCTCTACAGCTTGCCGATGATACGACTTGACAAATTGATTGTCCTCTTTAAACAATTTTGATCTTTGTATAGAAGACCAGCTGTCCTCCCCCTTCAGGAGTACCCGATGAGGTTTAATGACGTGCATGGCTTACAGGTGAAAATAGTTTCCATATTAGATTCAGGAAAAACAAAGGTCAGCTTTCTCATCCATCACTTTGGATCCCTGTGTTGATTTGAGTCCAGTTTGGAAACCATTGTGGTCCAAGTGGGCTCCACATGATGCTGCCTCCTTTTACAATACACATATGGATCAGACTTTTGCAAGATCTTTTGACAGTCAATATGGCCGTTATAGAGCATTCACACACTATGCTACGTCTCAACAGTAGCTCAGAACAGACTTCCTCTTCGTCTATGTCTTATAGAGGGTTGCATACATCCCTGTAACTTATAAGACCAGAACGGACAGAAGACAAAAGACCCTAACAACTGCCTTTTTGTGTTTTTTTTGGCCACCGTGGTGGAGGGTGGGGGAGTATTCAGATGGTTGCAATCTGCAGCGTCAGCACTAGATGTTACTAATTATCACCCACTGAACCTTTTTGCCCGACACAAAAAAATGCTGCCTACTGAAGCTTTAAGTTCCAATAAAACATCCATGGTGGCTATTATTACAACTATTACATGCTAATAAGCCGGTAATTTTATATTTCATTTGCCTTGGTAACAAATTTCATGGGTCACAATGTTAGGCTATTTAATATGCTATTAATTAATGTATTTATTTATTTATTCAGCATATTTCCCACCAGACATTTTGACCATTGATATTTAATCTGCTGGACAACTACATGTCATACTGGTTAAAAACTGCCGTATGTGAATCCTGGTGTGGACTACTGTACCTGCTCACTTCTTTCATAAGATACAAGTGTGCATCCATGTGTCTGTAGTCTGTGTGTATACAAATTCAGACAGAGTCTATCTTGTGAAGAATAGGTCCAAATCTGTCTTTGCTGTGTTATTGGAGACTTTGCTGAAAGGTTATAAATTACTGAATTTATTGCTGATAAAGTGCTTGGCTTCTGCAGAATCTGCTGAGTTTGTAGTCACCGTGTTATTGACTGCTGTCTGAATAACACCCTGTCTGCCTTTCACTGTCTGAGTTGCCTTTGTCTGTTGCTATGTCATTTATAGCTGCTTTCAGTCTAGTGTCAGGCCTGAGTTTCGTACCTTCCAGTGCCTTTCAGTAGATGTCAGTGTATACAGTACGTGTTGGTTTGGAGACTCGCAGCAGTGTCCCACTTGGCCTCAGGCTAAAGCTGCCGCGGTCAGAATAACTGGACTGTGCTCTGGCCAAAACCAGCGACTCCAGTTAGAGAAAGAATTAGAGAATGAAAATGAGGTGACTGAGGCCAGTGGAAACAAGTGGGCGTGTGAGTGTGTGTAATGTGTGTATGTTTATGCACATTTTTATGTCCTAATCCCACGTCTTTTCTCCTGACACACATTCTTATACAATAACACTCTGGAGTGTGTCCTCGAGGATTGTTTTGGATTGGGATTTGCACTCGTAGCACTCACCAACAATTTACAAGCTAAAAACTTTTACAGAGAAATACTACTGACAAGCTAAAAATGTAGCAATTTTTAGAGAGCCTCTCTCACTAAAATTTGCTGCATTGTTGCCTTGTTTTACAGACAGAAGCTACAAACAAGCCACAATCTATAGAGAGAACCTACAAACAAGCTAAAAATGCTGCATAGTTTTTAGAAACATTGCAAGCAAGCCAAAAACACTGCAAATGTTACAGACAGAAGCTACAAACAAGCTAAAAAATTTAGAGGGAAGCTACAAACGAGCGAAAAACACTGCAATTTTTAAAGAGAGAAGCTAAAAACAAGCTAAAAGCTTGGCAAATTTTACAGAGAAAAGAAAAAATAAGCTTAAAATAGCTGGAGAGGACAAGGGTAAGATCCTGATATTGACCAATGTCAACTAAATGCCTCAAACATTACATCATTAGAAAGGTAACGAGCTATGCTGGAAAATTATATTTAACAAAAGCCTTTACTCTGTTACCAATGCAGTGAATTGGACGTGTATGTCAGTAGTATATAGGCATGTCTGTGCACAACTTTTTTTCATTTAAATTTTTAATCCCCCTACATGGATTTCTTTGTGTGTGCACATCTGAAACCAAAGGACTTAACAGCTTATTTGTGTGGCTGAAGATGGAGAACACGCTCCACACCACAACCCTTCACCAGGACAGTCGTTTAGCCAGATTCCCTGTGGAAATAGCTCTGCGGTTGTGGATGGTCATCAAGATGAAAATGAAAATGAGTGTGGGGAGGAAATGGCAAAGGTTAGTGAGATCAATTCAAGAGATAATGTAGAACAGGAAATTGGTTGATTTTATTTGATGGACATCTTCCATGTTAGTGTTACGTTCCACATTTTGGTCTATGGTTTACCCCTGTTACATGCCTCATTAGTCAGATGCTTTGCCAAAGATAAAATTACCACACAAAGCTTTGTCTTTCAGTCCAGACTCAGAAGAAATGATTCACTTGCTACTAGTAATGCTAAAATCACTGTTATCTCCTAAATCCTCTTTTCCATCTCATTACAAAAGATGCCAGTGGAATAAGATCAGCACACTTCCCGACTCTGTTTTTTACAGAGTCGGAAATGTAAAGAAATACCCCTCAGCAGATGTAAATTTAATCACACACAGCCCTAAGCATCCATCACTGTTTTGCATGTTACTTGTACAGTTAATTGCTCCCTTGACACAAAGACTTTAGTTTAATGACTACAGAGAGAAGTGTACAGACCAGTGTAAGCCCTGCCAATAAAACCAGATCCACTATATGGGAAGTCTCCAGGAGCAGCTTTAACTGTGTGAGTGGATTTCACCACTTGAGTCCTGGCTGGGTGTGCATCACTTTCACTCACACTCATACATACTGCTATTTCTAATTGTATTTTGTGTTGAAGCCAACATTCAAGTGTCTCAGTGTAATACCACTGATGCTGGCTACAAAAAAATCCTGGCTCCAACTGACTTGCATTGAACTTCTCTCTACATTTTTTCCAGGAGCCATTCTGGTCTCATTTAGACTTTGATTGACAGGTTTGATTGACTGCTAGCTCAGCTCATCTGCTGAGCCAGACTTTCTTAACTTCTGTTTATTGAATAAAACATATTTTTTTGTTAAACAGTTTCACTAATAAGACTGTCAGAGGATTCTGTCATGCAAAAGTTTCCTGAAGTTTACTGTTAATTAAAGGTTCAATATGTAAGATTCACACATACTTGTGTAAAGTTTGTGTTGTCTATTTTGTGCTTGTTTTTAAGCAAATGGTTCTGAAGTTTTGCATTGGAAAATGCTTAGAGAAATGCCAAAATTCTTTAAACATGTCCTCAATTTTAATGCTAGCTTGAGGTGGTTTTCATCTTTTTTTAAAGTTAATGTGCATAATGGAATATAGAAACACCTTTTACAATAAATTCTGCCGTTGCGAATATTTAACTGATGTCATTGATCAGCTGATTGATAAGCTGTTTGCGGCGTCTTCTTGGATATGGGTTGTGTGGACTGATAAGGAGACCAAAGTCTCATCTGTGAAAAAAACATTGGAGATTTAGATGTAAAACAGCAACATAATGCTCTTCTACTTCTACTGTTTATTAGAGCCATGTGTAATATAGCCTACAGCTCCACCTTCTGATCACATGACACAGACTTGTTTATTTGTGCCAACCAGTTTATGGAAATGCATGTTATTGGCCTTTGCCACCCCAGAAAACAACCTATTTTAGCTGCATCAAATATAGTTGATTTTATGGAACTGTAACATCTTGGCATATTGAAAACAAATTTCCTTAAGAGCTTCCCATGTATCTCTGTCCAGCAGGCTTTTTCACAGTAAAGATCTGGACTCGACTGTACACAGGTGTGGCTCATAACATTAACGATGGTTCTGGTCCATGTGGTTGTTTGAGTAAACTGTGGCAGTGAGCCACCCTGCACGAAACTGACGCCTTGGCTTTGGAATATTACCTGGAATATAACCTTAATTAAGGTTATTAATTGCACCTGCGCTTTTATTGCTGTGACATGTCTGCTTCAAAAAAGGTCCAAGATACATTTATTAATGGATTTATGACTTTTCCCTTGTTTTATGATCATGTAATCAGCATCCAGCATATTGCACTGCTGCCCACCCGCATGTTTTTATGATGTTCACCTAATCGTATTTTCATTTCTGCCTCATTTCTGTCTGACTGTGGCATTCGCTTTCCTACACACATTGTGCTCACTCACTTAACCTCGCACACATTTTTTCCACTTACTTAAAATACTGTTCAGCGATTGATGGGTGCCGCTGACACGAGCCTTATGAAGCTCTGTACGTCTGTGTGTAAAAGCTAAGTATTAAAAGTGAGTGGGTGGGGTCATTGAAAGTGTAAGGGTAGAGGGCTGCAGAGTGAGAATATGCAATTGAGAACAGAGCGGTAAGGAGGCATTTCAGCCTTATATTCCTCTGACGTTAGGGTCAAAAATGTCAGGGAGGCGTCAGCGAGGACAGGAACTGACTGTCAGCAGCTTTAGTGGTTCTTGTTTAACGGCCATATTTAACTACTGTAGGGACAGCATTAAAAAATAGTAACAGTGGTTCTGATCTCACTGGAAAAATCATGTTTCCACTAGGCCACCATGCTGTCAAAACTCAACTTCTTTTAATAGCAGGGTGAATATTTTGTTTGAAAATTCTTGTCTGGCTCATATTTTTTTAATAGTACTGTACTTTCTGCTAAGTTATATGGCATGTCTGATGCTGGATGTTTGTGTCCATCAGTTATCAATGTGAGATAAAAAACTCTGAATGATGACTGATATTTGTTTTACAGAACTCTTTAATAAATTGGACCCTTTATGATAAGAATATAAACTTAAATATTACTTACTTTTGACTATATGATATGCACTACGTAGGACATTATATAGTTGAAAATGTAAGCTTAGAGAAAGTTCAGTCAGGAAGACTGTCTCTGTGTGCAGGCTTTTTAAGTCACAGGCACAGTTTCCCACTATCTCTAAGCTCAGTCAGCTGATTTCCGTTTTCATCCAATCACAACCTGACACGCTCCATGTTAGCCAATCACAGTGTCCCTCACTGTTGTCATTCAGCTGTCATTTCTGTTTTGTGAGCCTCCTCCACCCCCTCAGCACCTCAGTTCTGTCGTCTGGTCCTAGTTTAACTCTCGAAGGCATCACATTCTCAGCTCCATCGTCTTCATCACCACCACCAGTGTCTAGGCTCTGGAGGAGTTTTCTCCATAACTAATTGGTTGACGTACACCATCTCATTAGCACGTCTCATTCAGAATCTTTGGGTTCTTTCACCTAACTCGTTTGGTCTGGACTTGAGGACTTTTCAGTTTGATCCAAACAAAAATCGCAAGTGTGAAACCTTGCCCCGACCAAATGCTAACTTACTGACGTGATAAAACAATAAACTTCATGAAACATGTGCATAACAACACCATTTGATGGTCTTATTTATGTAACTTATCAACCACAACCACAGTACAATCCCTAACCCTAATTAAATAAACAGAAGCTCTGACTCAGCAGGCAACGAGCTGTCATCAACATCTAGTGGCCATCGGTGTTATTACACTTTAAGATACATACACATTTCCATTTCAAACCATGGTTGCTGCCCCTTTAGACTTTCATGTGCGAAAAGGCCCTTTGTGAAGTTAACGATGGTGCCTGATAATAACGTAGCATGAAACGCTACCCTTACAAAGGGCACAATGTTATGTATTAAGAATTTGTGTAATTTGTTGTTTAATCATAAGGATTTATTTTGGCATCTTGAGATTAGGATTTACCAAAAGTGTCATACACTGGAACGTGTAGAAACCAAAACTATTTCAAAGAGCCAGTAGTGGCAAACTAAATAACATGTTTTTATGGGCTAAGGCGTGTAGGTCTATTAGTAAACCACTTGCTATGTTGAGGTTAGAGTTTGAGAGTGCCAGGCTGCATTGACTTGTTTTCTTTGGTGAGTGAGTGTGTGTACGTGTTTGTCTGCCTGTCTCTATGTCTATGTTTGCTTGAATGACTATAAGTAGGTAATTGGGACATGTAAGTGAACCCACAAGTATGCCTGCATCCTGTAGTCTTTGTTTGTGAGCTTTTTCTGTGGGTTTTTTCACGCTACTCAGATCTGATTGTACAAGATTTCAGTTTCTGCAGCAATTAGTTGAACTTTCAGCTTTAATAAGAAATACGAAGAAAAAGTACGCACTCGTCTCAACTCTGTTCAGTTCATGTTTGGAAATGCCATATCCTGGCAAGAAATTTGTCCCCCACGGCATGATACGGATCACCAACAACTCCCAACTGATTTTCAGTAGAGAACAAAAAGGAATAGAAACACAACTGTTTTAATGCAAGAGTTTCCCAGCAACAGTATATTTGTATTGGTATTTTAGTTAGTTTTCTTGGAGAAGAAGTAAGTACAACGGAACAGGATGTTCCCAATTTCTCTTGAGTTATGATGATGTTTTGAATTTTTTATGAAATCCAAGTGAAGTCCACACAATCTCAGAGCGATGACACCCCGAAAATTCTGCTTCCTATTGGAAGGATCTAATATAATTTGTCCTTCCATAGAGAATCAATTGAGTTGAAAGTTTGCCTTTCAATTTGAGTCAACTTGAAAGTTCTGATTGCACAAGATTTCAGTTTCTGCAGCAATTAATGGAGCTTTCAGCTTTAATAAGAAACTTGGTTGCAAGTATTTGCTGAAATATGAGGAAAAGGTACATACTTCCCTCAACTCTAATAATTTCATGTTTGGAAATGCCATATCCCAGCAACCAATTCACCCCCCAATGGCATGATACAGATCACCAAAAACTCTCAACCAATATTTCAGAAGAGAACACAAAGGAAATAGAAATAAAACAATTTCAATGTAGGGTAAAAGTAGGTGTTTCCCAGCAACAGCATATTTGTATTGGTATTTTAGTTAGTTTTCTTGGAGAAGAAGTTAGTACAACATTCTAGTATGTTCCAAATTTCTCTTGATTTATGGTGATGTTTTGAATTTTTGATGAAATCCAAGGGAACTCATGCAATCTCACAACAATGACAACCTCCTCAAATGACCTCCCAACTTGTGCAGGACCTCTGCTTCTTCGTGATGTTACAAGGTCTAATATAATAGCTCTGGGCCATGTCCAGAACAAACAGGAGAATCAATAACTTGAAAGCTCTCCATTATTCTGACATCTCTCCAATTCCTTGCTCTATTAGCGGAAATCTCCACCTACAGTTGGTGCCAAGATAAACAAACTGTTCAGGAGAAGAAAGACAGTGAAAGCAGAGAAAGGGAGCAATGCAACTAGAGCAGCAACACTGCACATAACAAAGGAAAATGCTGCGTCTGTTTCAATAATGTGGTCTGAGCTAAGTCTGGAAGATATGAGATAAATTTTCATTGATGGTGTAAGCCAGCAACGGTCCCCAAAATCATTCCCTGCATATAAGCACTTTGAAAGCGCCAGTCTGGAGTCAGGAAAAGCATCGCGCTTCACCACACTGATGCCTTTGTTTATTTTCAGTCAAAGCTTAGCCTTAGCGGTGATGCTGTGGCTGCTCTGTCCTCGGGTAGTGAGGTAATGATCTCATGAATGTCACACATATTACATAACTGTTAGTTAAAGGGAAAATCCAGACTTATTATTGAAAATTGCTTATTATGTCTCATACATGATAAGGTTTAGTGAGAGAAAATATCAGCAGTATCATGTCATTGTCTTCAGACCTGGCTTCCTTTTCAATGTGCTACAAAGGAGTTAAATATTACTTTGAAATGGCAAGAAATTGGCAAAAGTCACATATTCAAACCAAAGTGGTAGACTTCCTGTTGAGTTTAGGGTATGGCTCCAAGAGGCTTTTTTGCGTGTCTGGACATGATACATGTAACTACCAAAATTTTTTCTAGTACAACATTAAAATTTGCCACGTTGCCACAGCAACACTGTTTAACGAAAACTCATCTTTTGCTAACTTTTAATTGCAAAGGCCGTTAGATAAAACTGAACATGTTTGAAGTCGCTCAGGTTAAGTCTCTCGGATGAGTTTACAACAGCTAAAATGGCAAAAATGAACAAAAAATTGCACATTCAAATCAAAACAGCGGACTTCCTATCTGGATATGGGTCTGAGAAGATTATTTGTCCGTATGGAAATCGAATGCTGGGGGCTGTGAAATTTTGTTGGGGGCATTACACAAAGAAGCAACGGGCATGTGCAAACTGAGGTATGACATGAACCCTTCTCAAACTCCATTATACATGTCCAGATACAAATACACATAAACCAGAGTCTTAAAAAAAATCTGCCCTTTTGAAGGCGCATGACCTAAATCACCGTTTGTGTGCCAATGACAGGCCAAAACGTAGAGGTAATTGTTAACTTTGTGTGTGGACCAGTCCTCAATAACGAGTGTCTGAGTGTGATTTCTTGTTGGGAAATTGTCTATTGTAGTGCACATGCTGTTTTGTGTCCATTAGCATGTTAAGCTGACAAAATTGGGAGATGTGTTCAATATGATGTCCAGTCACAACTTGCTATTATTGAAATGCATTGTTCAGACAGTGCAGGTTGTTGTATGGTGTTGGGTTGTTAAGGCCAGGGTCACTCATCATCAAGCTCGTTCAGATTTGTTTCCTTCAGTCAATACATTTTTGTCTTGTGTCACTGAAAGACAACAATGAGAATGGAGACTGTCTGATACTTGTGTATATAGTTTGTCAATTTTCTGAGATCTACCTTTCAAAAACAAACACAGAAAGTTGACATTCCACAGTGGATAAAAAGTGCAGCCTAACCGCATCCGTTTGGAAAGCTCTCTCTCCATCGGTCGGAAGTGCATGTGCTTGTTTTGACAGGCTATCTGCTCTTGGCTTGGGTGGTAAGAATAACAAAAACAACTCTTCAGGGGCGCAACAGAACAACATGGACACATGAACACAAATTAAAGAAACTAGACACAACACTTGAATTATTGAGAAACATCTCATACAATGATTAAAACAGATAATCTAGGTCATTTGCAAAGACTGTTTGTTTTCTGATCAAGTCAAGGATATGCAGTGATCCCACAAACATCTTAATTTTCTCTTCAGATAAAACATGTCATAGAGAATAAGGCATTCTTTGTGACTCAGCTGTTTGTTTGTCCAATTGAACTAAACTGTGAAAGTGAGCTTTTATTTATATTATGTTTAGCTTTTATTTTTTTGTGTATTTTCTTCCATTAACTCTGATATTTTGATGGGTTCTGTGACTTTTTATGACTGTTTACTTTTTATTTTTTACAGAGGAGGCACTTGTATAAGCCATTTTTGACTTCTAACCTGTCCCGCACAACCTGCAAACTTTGACTTTTTTTTCGTTTTAGCATTCATTATTGTGCAAACTAATAAACTAAACTAAACTAATTGTTACACCTCTAGTGCTCATGGTAAAGAAAGTAAAGAAACCTAAACTGGCCAGCTGTTTCTCAACAGACACCATGGCAGAAAAATCAACAACCAAGTTAGGTTGGGAACCAAGACTCTGTTCCAATTTAGAACTGATAACAAAATGCTTGGTACTGGGTACCCCTAACAAAAATTTCAGTTCTACTTATCAGTTTGTAAACGCATATACATACTGTATCTGTAAGGACCATACGTAGTTATCTACCAGATCTGTCTGTTTATTTACATGCACAACTAACATCACAACAGTCTGAACAATGAACCGTGGTAAACCATCAACAGTATTACTTCACTTTAGAAAGGAAATTGGCGGTTTTGGAATCGAATTGAGGAATTCATAAGAACTGGAATCGATAAGCAGAATCTGAACCAGAATTGATCAAATTCAAACAATACCCAACCCAGCAACTAAAGCACCTTGTCAAGATGACAGCAGTAATACACTAGTACAAGCAATAAACTACACTGCACATTGTTTTTGTGTAGCTCCTGTTCATTATCAAAACTGTGGAGTCACTTGATGTTCACACTGGGGACTTGGGATGTAGCCAGACTTACTATCAACTCTGACCCTAAGTAGTAAATCTGTACACCACTTATACAAAAGAGACAAAGTGTTACTGGAAAAGGAGATCTATTATAATGCCGTGCTCCCAATTAAGCAGCTACTGACAAATGATTTACAGGTCTTCAGTAGTCATTATAATGTGTATTTGTAAGCAGGCCCAAACAGAAACCAGCCAGACAGAGAAGTGCGATGCCATCCAAAGTGTTGGAGTAGAAAGTGTGGACAGTCCACTAATTGCCAGACACGGTAGGCTGGAAGGCTGTGTGCGTTAGCTTGACGATTTCTGTCACAACACCATTCATCAAACTCAACAGCTCAACCAACAGCGCAACAACAAGAGTGGGAGAAACACGGAGAGAAAGTGAGAGGCTCATTCCACAATGTGATGCCAAGGGGAAAGGCTATCTTGGCCAGTAAATGAGAAACTCATTCAATTACACCCCCAACCGGCCTCTGCATTGTGCTGGTGGAATGAAGCGCTGAGAGAAACATTTTAGGCACAGACTGTGTTCCAATCAGACACGGCATTCTGGGTAATTGGACGAGGAAAGCCAGTTTGATTGAGTGGGAGGAAGAATAACAAGAGCAGTTATGGTCTGAGTGCCAGCTGCACGATCATGGGGTCAAACTGACTTGGCAATCAGCCTCATGTCATGAATCTTGGCTTATTGAGATTTATTATGCTGTTTTATATGCTCGGGGCATATGTTTGACATTTACAATATGCTAAATACCAAATATGGAAAGTATACAGTATCAGTATTGCATGTGCTTTACTTTTTAATGGCGTTTGTAGTAATTCTGACTTGATCTCATTTGTTTTATTTTGTGGGTGCTGACATTCTGAATGTTGTCCAATTACAGCATTCAAATACAGTTTGTACAATAAGTCAAAAATGACATTTTCATCAACACTGCATGTTATGGTTACTGGCTTATTTAACATGCATTTTTCTTCTGCAGCATCTATATTTTTAATCAGATAAAGGCAAGCGTACTTGATACAGTTAACTTATTTATGAGGTTTAGTAAATTACTACACTCTAGCAGCTTTTACTGCACTGAATCTCTTTTGGAGACTGGAATAGGTCAGTATGACACACATGTTTTCAAAGAAAATATTCACTGTTTCAGTCCCATCCTATACATAATCTGTTACTTTCAAGAGTTATTTAGTGATTAAGTGCTCTGACTCATTTTAGTAGACTCATTTCTTCTTCAGTCAGTAGCTTAAGGACTTTCCAACGTGCTCTTGAACGAGCCTCAGAGGGCAGATTTAATCAAAGTAGGTGGTGATGGTGAAAGCAGAGTAATGCCCGGCTCAGACCAAAGATTCACAATGAGACGAGCTGAAAACAACAGCTGCAAAGTTCTCAGAAGCTGTTAGTTCACGCCAATGCAATTAGATGAGACGGTGTATCGCTTCCATAGCAACAACACTCTGTTCTTCTGTTCTGACAGGCTTTTTTGTAGCTGGAAAAAAATGTAGTCGTTTCTATCTACAGAGGGAGTGGGTTGCTGTTCACTGAGTCAATTTTAAACTTTGTATGACTTGTCATCTATTTTTTACTGCTTTATTTAATGTGTTTCTCACTGTTGCAAAGAAAAAATCTGACCAACAGTGTACCAATTTGGGGGGGGTTCCTCATTTAACATTCATCATATCTGCCATGCATATATAAGTCTTTGATTAACAGCTGGGGTGCTTTGGCACCATCTTTAGGCCCTCAAGGTGTGGAAAGGTTTCCTAGACCCTTCTGCCAAATGCAATGAGGTGCCTGCTTTTGAAGTTTAATCATACAAGCATCTGTTTGGATATGGTGAGCCATTGAGAATGAGGATCCAGTTATTCATCAGCAGACTGAAGGTTTTATTTATATTGTGTGTACACTGTGTATTTGTTGCTCATCCATGTTTTGGAAATGAATATGAGAAGGATATTTCCTTATGGTTGCATTTTGAGAGCCAGTTTTAGTCTTTGTTACAAATAACCTTCAACTAGGTAGCCTGCATATATTTTATGTGTTGCGTTGCCTCACTATGTAACAGAGTTTTCATATTGTCCTTGTTAAATGATGTTTTGTTTATCTCTATTGAAAATCCCCAGCTCCTCTAAAGACCATTCTTCGTTATCTCTGCCTTTGTCCTCGCCAAAATTTATGGCGTTTTGTAGTGGAGATAGATCCTCTGCCTCTACCACTAATCCCTCCAGGCCTGTTGGTCTCTATGCTATCACTGCTGCTGTGACAGATATCATCAACTCCAAACTAGGCCCATGGAAGCTGCCCAGTAGCTGCAGGTTTATTATCTCCTCTTTGGAACTTTGCCGGCGTTAAAGGGTCTGCCAAGTGTGTAATTGAAGAAATGCATGGGATGTACAACACAGAAAGCCCTTGAGCTGACACACAGCAGCTCAAAACAAAGAGTGTGGTAAATAGGCGTGGGAATTACAGAGTAACTCACTATACAATGCCATTGTGATGTGTTAACGGTGATAACGATGGTTAGGGCTATCACGTTATGGACATTTTTATTGTCTATTCTGTTAAAGGTCCCATATCTTAACTCTTAAAGTTCTGTCTATAACATGTATATGTGTATATTAAAGACTTCTGTAATGGTGTGGACAATTAAAGAGCATAGATTTGATTTTTCCTCACTTTTATAAGTCCTTCTCTGTGTCTCTGCCACAGACGGCTCATATTACAGTGAGAGGCGAATGTCACTAACTTCGAATCCCTTAGCATTTTGAAACATATGAAATTGCTGACATTTCTGTTTGCCCTTTGCCCTTCAAAAAGCCACATTATGATCTGTTCCATGCTGTGGATCATCCTCCATTGATGATACAGCCTTGATTAAAATGGTTCCACTCAAAACTGGTAAAAACATGGGCTGGTTTGCTAGATGACCCCAAGGTTCTAAGAAACCTGATCAGACCTGGTTCAAGAGCCAGTTTGGTGGAAAAGGCCTATGTGTGAACATTTTAGGACTTTAATGCCTGAACACAGTAACCATGAAGTGTGTATATCTATATGTCTAGCTGTCTCCTCCTTATGTGTAAACGTTGTTAGTTAGTGTTACTGGGTGTTTTTAAGTCTCTTATTAAGCGTCTGCTCAAAGTGGTATTCGGCCACAGTGGTTTCTGCGTTAGCCATGAGTCAGTGGCTGGTGTTAACGACAGTGGAGATGCCACCAAACAGAGCATACGCATGCATACCCACTAATAACACCCTCCCAAATAGCCTCTGCATATTTCTGGTCAGAGTATTAACATAAAGGCAACCACATGAGCCAGAGTGTGGGAAGGGGCTGCCCTTTACAGTAACTCTCAGCATGCACCTTATCATTCAACGAGCACAGTGCACAGAGCGGCAGTTACACGGTTACAGGGTAGTGACTAAATAAGAACAAACACAATGTGTACAAAAACAGAGAAGAATAAATAGAAGGAGAAGACTCCAGGTGTCTTTTGAGTTTTCCCTGCAAACCACTGCATTTTTTTCTGCCAGTTTCATAGATTTCTTAATTGTTGTCCTCTTCCTCCTCTCTTTCCAACCTGTAGAATATGACACATCCAAATCAGATCAGCACAATTTTTAGAAATTAGGAACCAACTTTCTGGGTTCCCAACCAACTTATTTTTAGTTGAAAAAGCTCCAGACGGTTCAAACTAAGGTGCAGGAACCAGAACGGCACTGGTTCTATGTTGGTGGAAAAGGGATATGAGTCCAGTTTGCACAAACCTGTCCTCTTTGTACAAACCTGCTTTTTCAGTTCAGCCCACAAATGTTCTATTTGATTAAGGTCAGGGCTTTGTGATGGCTGCTCCAAAACGTTTTCTTTGGATACATAGCCACGTTGGTGGAAAAGAGGTAACATAAGGTGCATTTCCATCCAGCTGTTTTTATTCACATTTTCAATTTGTGCAAAAAAAAAAGTGTGGAAATACCAAAAATTAGAAAAAAACTTGAAATATTGCAGGTTTTTACACGTAGGAGAGATGAACAGTGGTGAAAAGGAGATGCAATGGAATTCTGTGTTTTCATGTGTGGAATAAGGAGACTGCAACATATGCAGAATTAATACAAGAAACAAACAAACTGCAATGAGCTGCAGAAACAAATGGTAAACAAAGGCTTTGACAAGACAAGAGTTTGAAATAACATTATACAAACCAGGCGAATGGTTCAGTTCAGGAGCAAAAGCTAAAGCCACCTTCAGGCTTTTAAACAAACAACCTCTTACATCTATGAGCTCCTCAATCAACAGCTCAGGTAGTTTATTGTTTTGCTAAATATTTACATGTAACCAGCAAAGTTTGAAACCATGATGATGATGAACCAACTCCCAATATTTGCATTAAAATCTGTGCTACATTTGGATGGAACCCAGACGATAGACCAACCCCAATGTGGCGACAGGTTACAGGAGCCGTGGAGAGCCAGGGAGGTTCTCGTTGTGCAGCCCGACGGCTTGCACTGACAGCTGGGAGCGAGCGTACTGAACCGTCCCAGACTGTGAACCAGAGCAGCAGGCAGGCAGCGTTGGGAGCTTTGAGGATCAGAGAAACCAGGCTCTCCCTCTTCATCTATTCTCTACCGTCCTCCTTTCCTCCCTCGCTCCACAGGCTCTGTAATTACACCGCTGCTGCCAGAGCTGCTTGATGTTTGGCCAATTAGACAAAAAGACCAGAGCTTTCTCTCCTGTGGTCACACCCTTGCGTGTCTCTTCTCTTTTCACCTCTTGTATTTTACAGTCTGTCATGTGTAACTATTACATCCATTTTGGATGGAGAATACAGAAAAATCACCCTCCACCTCCTCACACACATCCGTTGTTTCCCTCCCATCCTTTTATTCTTTACTATATACCGATGACCTTTCTGGCGTTTAGTCAGTAAGTAAATGGATATCTGCACTACTGACTTCATCTTGGCTCCTTCTGCTTCTTTATTTTTTCCTTTTTTTAAATTTCCATTTATTGTTTGCAGGGTTTTCTCCACAGACCCTCTCACCGTTATTTGAAACAGTATTACAACAGACCCAGACACTGTCAGATTGGCCTCCACAGAAAAGCTAGCAGATGTTCATGTTGTTGTGTTTTTCTTACTCTAGAGAAAATAAAGATATGTTCCTGTGACTTTAATGTCTTGTCTAATTGTATGTGGTGGATTGTAAACGGTGGCTAAAGTTAGTTTGGGAACTGTAGCCGGTGTCTGGGGCGGACTCAGCAGCCTGGTTTGAGTTGCCCAGTGTTCTGTAGCGGTTTTCGACCTCTGGCAAGCAGCTGCACGGTCTGAAGGAGAAATAATTACAATTGTAGAGCTTTTCTCCTTTCAAAAAAAAATCCTCCTCATCGTCCTGCCCTCGTTCCCTGTCCTGCTGATGTAGGGTTTTGAGGAACCCTAGAATTGAGGGCTGTTTTTAGTGGTTGTGTGTGACGTTGTTCGTTATTCAATTTAGTCATGTCACTAAAGCTGGAGCTATGTTGGTAGAGTGCTGGCAGGCATGGCAATGTGTGGGATGTGTGTATTTTAAAGATTAATCTTTATAAACACAAAACAGCATGACTACCTTAACTTAGGCACAATTTTGTCTTGCTGGTCAGCTTGATCTCTTTAGTTCTTTCAAAGGAAATTGTCTATTTTAAGTGCAATTTTCTTATAAATAGTTTTTGTTCTTAACTATTCTTTTAACAATCTCCCCTTGAAGACTGCTGAAGTGCTTCTGAGTTGCTGTAATAAAAGGTAAATGATGCACTTAGGTGAAACAAGTCTAAATAGGTTAAACATATGAATTAGGTAAAAATTTAAACATGTGAACAACTCGACATGTTGAAAACTGCAGTCCTTGAGAGACTGATAATCGAAAGCATCTGAAAATACAAAGAATCTAAATTAAAACTTTAAAGCTGTTCACAGGTAAAGAAGCATAAGTATTAGAACGTAAAGTACTTTGTCTTCAAAAGTATTGAAGATTGTCTTAATGAATACGTATTTCTCTCCTCACAGCAAATCCTACGTCACTCTCGTGCTAACGCCACTAAGGTCATTTTCCTCATCACCGATGGCTACTCCAACGGCGGGGACCCTCGGCCGGTTGCAGCAGCTCTGAGGGAACGTGGCGTTGAGATCTTCACTTTGGGCATCTGGCAGGGTAACATCAGAGAGCTCCACGACATGGCCTCGCAACCCAAGGACCAGCACTGCTACCTGGTTCACAACTTTGCAGAGTTTGAGGCCCTGGCCCGGCGTGCGCTGCATGAAGGTAAAGTTAGATGGATGGACGACTTAGAGTAGCTGTAGAAATAAACCCCCTTTTGTCTTTTGAAGTATCTGGGAAAAAATGTCTTTAATTTTGCAAAAAAGTTTTTGCACTTGCTTGAGTTGTTTTTTCCCTCTTTTGAAAAAGAATCAATGTGCTTCATGTAAGATGGAGACACTTTTTGAATGTTTTTCAAGCTTTTCTATGAGAAGGTCAGTCGGTCCCCATTATGTTTAGAACGCAATATCTCAGGAATGGTTTGACAGAATGTCTTCAAATTTGGCATGAATGTTCACTTGGACACAAGGATGAACTGAAAGGATTTTGTTGGACAGAGGTCACAGGTCAAGGTCGTCGTGACTTCAAAAAACAAATTTTTGTCCATAACTTCTAGTAATTGAGAGAACTACATGAATAGATTATGATGCAAAGATAGTGGATGCATGTGATTGAACAT
>JAPQRN010000013.1:13743280-13767418 GCA_037367275.1 Coranthus polyacanthus
TCCATAACTTCTAGTAATTGAGAGAACTACATGAATAGATTATGATGCAAAGATAGTGGATGCATGTGATTGAACATGAAAAAACATTTTAACAAACAGTCATTTTAGATGGAAAACCGCTCTGCTTCGTCTACTCTGTTTATTACAGGCATGCGTAATGTAGCCTATAGCGCCACCTGCTGACCATACTACACAGCTTGGTTTATTCACTACAGACGAGTTATTGGAAACGAACATAATTTGCATTTCCTTCTTTTCCTTTTTTGCAATATTTCAAAGGTTTGCTTCGGAAAACATGGCTATAGACACATTTGTTATCAATGGCACTCTCTTTGCAGCCACAAAGATATGTGATATTATAATTCATCCTCATCCCCAAGAGAAAGTTCCATCAACCTCTGTGTTGTGGTAAATTAAATTTGAAACTGCCACAGCTTCACTTCTGTCTCTTTGAAGCCTCGGTTCTCCCATCATCACTATTTGCCCTGCAGTAATATTTCTTCAGTGAAGGTTTTGACCTTGTTCAAAGTTCAGTGTTACTTAAAGGGAAAGGGATAATATTTTAAATTCATTTTGACAATGTGCATTTCACATGGTCTCTTCTGTTATGTCGTGCCAACTGCCATTAGGCCTCGCTTCCATACAGGAGGCCTTTTTCCCACACTGTAAGGGGACTTTCCACACGCAGACTCAGTCATGGCTTTAAACTTAACATATCGCCATAAAACGTCACAGGCAAGTGCAGTGTTTAGTGTAAAGAAAGTAGTAAATCACCCGCACTGACTTCCACACAGCGTCTGAGATGGCAGACAGTAGGTGCAGTAGTAGTAGTGGGGATCAGCGAGGCTGAACAGGGATAAGGTGGTGAGAATGAAAACCATCGCATGCCATATTATCAGCTCAGCCTCCGGTCTGTCTCTCACGCTCTGTCTTTAAGTCTGGGCTCCAGCTCTGCCAACAACAGCCTCAAAGAAGCACACACTCAGCTCGTCAAACGCTGAGGCACATGTTGAGCTGCTTTCACCGGACACAAATCCAGTCACACACATTACACAAGAGAGATTTTTTTTCTTCGTCTGGGATCTAGAAGTAAAATAAAACCCTCATCGAACACTACTTCATTTTTTACACTTTTTAAGGCTTTCAACTAGTGACAGTTCCACTTTGTCGCCTCCATATAAACCATGTAACACCTCTGATTTACAGCATTCCTCAGTGACTACTGTGTTCTGGAGTGTTTTTTACTCTGGAAAAAGATGACTTGGCCTCAGAAAAGTCACTTGTATCTTTATGGCTTGTGATTCATTACAACTTTGTTTAACATTAGAATGTGAATGAAACCCCTGTGTTTTATTCATGTTGTAGCCACGTAGCCTCAATAGTTTTTTCCATCAATTTATTTTTACGCACATTTGATAAAATGAGTGTGCCTCTCTGTGTTTGTTTTCTCCCTTTAGACCTCCCCACAGGCAGCTACATCCAGGAGGATTTGTCGCAGTGTTCGTCGCTGTGTGAAGCAGGCAGGGACTGCTGCGACCTGATGGCCAGCTGTAAGTGCGGCACGCACACCGGACAGTACGACTGCATCTGCGAGAAGGGATACTACGGCAAGGGGCTGCAGCACGAGTGCACAGGTATGATACATGGATTTAGAACCACTCCCTGCACACATTTCACATCCTTTTCCCTCCAAGAAAACTGACTTTCCTATCCCAGAAGGCCCTAGTCTCCTTATCAGTCTGTCTTTAATTGCCGGTCACAGTCATGTAATGGTTGACCAGATTTGTAATCTAGAAGGTCCTGTGAGCTTGAGAGAGAAGATTTTATCATCACTTTACTAATTACAAGCTTGTGTCTTTATTTTCTCATTCTCAAACGTTTACTCTTCATAGAGACAGTTTCATGGAAATGCATAAATTGCTGACTGACTTAAAAGATGACTAATAGCTTATTGTATTGATGCAGTGGGATTATTTATGGATCATGAGATATTACTTAATAAAATGAAAAGTTATGGTATTAGAGAGGTTGTGCTGAATTGGTTGAAAAGCTATGCAGGAAACAGGCATCAGTTTGTAAAGATAGATGAGTATAAATCACTATGTATGGATATTACTTGTGAAGTACCACAGGGGTCAGTTCTGGGCCCAAGTTTTTTTACATTTATTTTTATGTTAGAAATGTCATGGGTATCAAAGAAACTGAAACTTGTTCTATTTGTGGATGACACTAGTATTTATTGTTTTGGACAGAGCAGCTCAAAATTAAATTAGTGAATTAAGATGTTTTTTTATAAACATAAACTTATAAACAGCTTATTTAATTTGAACAATACCAAACTAATGGTATTTGAAAAGTGAGGATAGACAATGTTAATAGAAAGATTATATGAAAATAAATATCTAGACCACAATCTGCTGGAAACCTCATGTAAGATATGTACAAGCAAGTTGGTAAGGAGGTTATAGTTGTTTGGAAAACAAATAAATTGTATCATAAAGCCTTATGCACAAGGTATCGTTCAATTGCATTATCTTTACTGTATACAGTACGTACAAACGCTAACCCTTTATTTAGCACCAATGTAAACAATTAAGTTGGAATCTATATGTCTGTTGATGTAACCGCAGCTTTTGTCTCAAGTATAGATATTTCTGTCAGTTATAGCCAGGAGTCTGACACAGATTCTCTTCCTTTTCTCGTGGTCTGCTGTGCTTGTCAGTGTCTCCTCCAAATCAGAACCACTTGGCCCCAGGTCACGCCTTGTCGTTTGTCTTCTTAACGCAGTATAAGTTGTCCGCAGGGCTGATCCCTATCAACAAACAGTGTAATGTGATGCACTGAGACAGCGCTGTGTTTAGTGTGTCCTCTGATGGGACTTGATTCACATCCTGCTCTCCAACCCACCTTCAGTTTCTCAACTGACTTCTCATACATCCTTTTCTTCTCTGCCCTTAATGCACTTAAAATGCTGCTGTCTTTTTAAAATGAACTGGCTTTTTTATCTCGCTCTTATTGCTTGGCTGTAGGACTTTATTTTATGGCTGGACACATACGTCATTTTAGATAAGAGCCTCAGTGAAAGTTGTACTCTGTGTGTGTCAGAGAGAGAGACCATATACGGAAATGCTTCGATGCAAGTACAGACATAATATATGCACTAACAAATATCTGTATATAATCATATTGTAACAATGTAAGTTCAAAATTATAAATATATGTTTAAAGTTATAGCATCCATGAACAGACTAAGGATTAGGAATAGAAATTAGTAAAATATTGCTCACTTTTCCAAAGCCTTAAACCTAATAGTGTCAAAGAGATTTGAGGATGTCTGAGAACTTTACGGTGTATAAATGACAAATCAATTAAAAATCTGATATTTTAAAGAAAATTATAGCACATTTCTGTAATAATTATTGTCAAATATCAGAGAGAAGTAGACAAAAAAGACTACAATATGCATCAGAGTTACATTCACAATATAATTTAACAAAAACTTTGTTTGTTCCAAGGCATAGACGTTAACTAATGTAATTAATATTGTCTGTCTAATGTTAGTTAACATCTTATTTATACTGTGTTGTGAATGCAGCTCTTGTAGTCCTTTCTGGCTACTTTTCTCTGATATTTCAGAACTGTTACTACAGAGATCCGCTATTATTTCCTGTGGAGTATCTCTCACTGATATTTTTGAAAATACCAGCGTGACATGCCGAGGTGAAAGCTTGACAGGTGTAGTAGCTTATGGAAGGATCTGCTCCAGGTTTCCACACTGTCAGTGTACTATAATCAGTCTCTGTAAATGAACTAATTAGATCCAACTTTAATGCTCACGGGTAAAACTTGCAGAGAGGTGAGGCAGCAGCACTAGTGCATATAGAAGTCTTTTAAATGACCCTCTGCAGAACTGATAGCTGTTCTTCATGGCATTGTATTTCTTATGCTTTGCTTAAATTTGCTGCTTAAAATCAATCCAACACTGCAGACAATCAAGTGAAACACTTGCCAAGAGCAGCTCAATGACAAAAGATTAATTTGCCTTTGAAAAATCCATTCTTTGACTTGTTAAATCTCCACAGCATAATGTTGCAACTTAATACAGGTGGTCTCAGTCACTTAAATGTAAGGTTAGGGGTTGATACATTATTTTTACTGAATATGTAATCACAAATTCACAGAGGAACATTGGAGTCTGTGTGATTGTTGGAGAGCACGACGACTAACAGATGCACTGGCCGCTGTGTGTTTGAATAACTGCTGTGTTAAACCTCAGTCATTTAGACAGTTCACTCTCAGAGGGAAGAAGAATATCAGCACTGCTGTTGAAGGTGAAACAGTCACAGTAAAACTCTGGATAACAATCTAACAATGGGCCACAATGCTGGTTGTACTTGCCTTCCAGGTCTTCCTCTCTCTGCCCACATGTTTTCAATCCAACATTAGATAACGAGCAGAGAAGAAAAGATAGATGAGCGATAGATAAGATTACATAATTCAAATCAACATTCAAAAGCCAGAGAGAAAAAGAGAACGGACAACACAGGAGGAGGATTTGCGGAGCGAGATCCAAAGGAAAGGGCATCGGGGTCACAGTGCCAAAAGTACGCCTTCTTAATTCTACTCAGATGTTGCTGAGACTGGAGCCCCGCTCTGCTTATTAATCTGTTTTAATGGTTTAATTAATAGCAGAAAGCAGACTGTGGAGCTGGCTCAGTCGGCTTGAGGAAGGAAGGACACAGCGAGGCGCTGCAACCACAACCCAGTACTGCTTCCTCTGTCTGTCTCTTTTTCTCTCATATAACAAGGGCTCATGGGAGAAGAGTCGGCTGTTGGGATGTGAACACTTGATTATCTATGTGTTGTCAGTTTCATGCTATAGAGCCTGAATGGCCATCTGACTTAGATAAATGAAGCGACGGGGACACACACTGGACAGTTGAATGGTCAGGTGAATTATGTTAAACTATACGAATTTGGTCAACGTGACAGATGACAACAGACTATTGGTCAGCGCAGAAGGCCTAGGACCTTTTTTCATAAGGAGAACTTTCTGTTACAACTGTATGTGTCAATCTGGTGTACACTCAGATTACAATGAAAAGATTATCTATTTATATTATTCATATTTGCATTTTCCTTCAGTTTTCAGAGGGTTCAGGTGCTGCCTGGGTTCCAGGGGCTTGTTGTGTATAAATAAAGCTGCCAACACTTTTTTAAAATCTTTATTTATAGGGCACTTTTCAAACAAAGGACAAAGTTTGTAGTCAAAATTCTGTTCATTCATTTCACTAAATAACACATTTGAAATCAAATGAAAATAGCTATATGACGATTACCTTAACTTGTAAATTCAGGAAGAATAAACATGTTGAAATGACGCAACTTGAAGGTTACCAAATGTTAACTCTAGGTTAGTTTCAGCTGTGTTCTGGAGGTTTTTTTAATATGAACAATGTTTTGACCAGGGTTTTAATTCCGTTGAACACAGGCCAACTTTGTTTAGCCACGTTAGAAACATAGTTCAGTTGAGATATCTTTATGTAATATCAACTAACTGGCTTCATTGGCTAATGTAACTTAATTCAGGATATGAATATCTATGTAAGTTAGCAAGGCTCATTTCTTTCGTGGTAAAATGGTGTTTTGTTATCTTTTGAAAACGTTGTGGGCTGCATTGAGATTGTCCACAGGCTGCGTTTTTTCCTGAGAGCTACCATGTACCCACAGTGAACACACTCGGGCAGGTGTCAGTGCCACTGTGGTCCATACTGTGGATGTGTTGGCATGCTCTACTATCAGCCCTCTTCATCTCAGTTTGGTTTTGTTAAGTGGCGTGAAATACCACCATATATGTTGTTGTTGAACACTACATTTATTGAAGGTTTTATCCTCTAATAACTTATGGGACACCGCTCCAAAACCAATTAGACTTGCGGCGAGAGCAGTACGTAACCAAGGAACATACAAGTAAACTTGAGCAGCTCCTGCTGTTTGCCGAAAAAATCCAGAGCCTCTCTTTAATATTCTGTTGCTTTAACCTCAGTGGGCTTGGCTGAACTGTAGGTGTTGTGTGAATTATGGGTACACCGTGTGCTTCGCCAATGCCAGGACTGTTGAGTGGCAGACAGACGAAGTGTCACGGTGCTGCGTGGCTTCAGGTAGTTGTCTAGACTTGAAGTATGAAGAGGTTTTATAGGCTTTGTTTTCGCACATTTAACAGTCTGTGACACATCTGAATATATTATGAGCAAACCTCCTGTCCTGTCAGTGGATTATTATTATCATTGGCTAAAGGGCTCTGTTAGAAACACTATCCAAATCCCTACAGCGTACAGCAGTGTTGGTTATGAATCTGTCTACAGCCAAGTGAAACAGCCTCTTCCACCAAAACACGCCTGGAATTCCAGCAGATAGAGATGAACCCTGTTCCTGCGGAGTTTGGTTTACTCTCACGGGCCAAACAGGACGCCGTTGTCTCCTCTTCAAATACCGATCCCAATATCTGTATCGCAGGGGATCGCCAGAGGAATTGGACAAATGGGGTGAGAGGCAGAAGAGAAGTGGTGTGTGGTGGGCGGTGCTCGAGGGGGAACATGTTTTTCTCCTGTCACACATTCTGGCTTATCAGGCTCTTCTGTAGCCCATAAGAATGACAGGAGCTCTGGACTGTGTTAATGTGGTGTCAGCACTGGCTTTGTTCTTCTCAGGATGCCTCTGCTTGGGATGAACAGCAGAGAGAGACAGGGCAGACAATAGCACTGAAGCATGTAGGAAAGAAAGAAAGGCAAGAAAAAATGAAAACTGATAATGAAAAAGAGAGGAGAGGAGAGATTTAAAGAAATTATTTTAATTTTGTTTATCACAATAGAATTTTTGTTACCGTGATGATTTCAGTGGCGATGATTATTGCAATATGTTACAATATACATTTTCTTGTCTTTAGGGTTTATTTTTTTACTATTTTACTGTTCTTTGGGATAAAGCCCATAATATTGGAATGAATAAATGCACACCACGCAAATCGATGTGTTCTCATAATCAAGTATGTTGATGCGTTACCGCAGCCCTAATTATAAGCAATGTAAGGTGGGAAAACATTCTCAATGAAAGCGATACAGTTCATTTTGTGATAGTTATCAGGATCTGAACTGTGACTGGAATGCTGTGAGTGTAACCGAACGTTCCCCTTCGGGTTGATACTGGAAGAATTGCTCAATGTTTACATTTAGTTCATGAAAGCTTCTCGATCCCAAGAGGAGACGCGTGGCAGCAGCGAGCTTCATCGTGACCCTGAACGCATCACATCCGTCTTTCTGTGGATGCAGACTGAAGGAGGAGACGAGACGCATTCACAGCGTCTGCCTGTAAATATTTGTGGTCTCGATGTGAACGACCGAGAGATTCCGGGAGGAGAAGCCTCGAGGTGGATGTAAATTAAACAGAGGAATTAAAATGACAGCAGCCGAGGTGGAATTTGGTAAATGTCGAAATAGGAGACGTGTGCCATTTATTTGTTTTCTCCTTTATTTTCACCCTCTGTCCTGACCTGGCTTTCAGAGGCTCCAGTGTAAATGGAAAAGTAGTCCAAAAATTAAAAAAGCTACAAAGGACAAATATCTTTGTGAACTTTAAGGACTGACGCAACAGTGGTTCCCACTCTGTCAGAGCAGTGTACTCTGCACGGCTTCACATATACACTTAGTCTCATATTTTTGCCATGTCACGCATACATACATCTCTGACCTATTAAATTACACCACAGTCAAGGATGTGACACGCACCAGGTGCCTTCTGAGGAGCCTGTTTATATTAAACAGCACAAACAATAGAGTTTATAATCATAATGAATTGCAATAGTTTGCACTTAAATCTTTGGTGTGTATAATAACCATTTATAAACAGTGAATATGTAATACGCTTTTAGCAGCCTTTATATACTGTATTTTAAAGAGGCTAAAATGAATAATGTCACCATCACCAGGGAACATATAGGACATTAATCGTCCCATATCTTATACACTTCAAATGATGACATCCACACGGTCTTAACTAAATGTTTCCCGTAGTCTAGTTTCCCAATATCTTTTACCACAGAAATTGTATCATGTTTTTTTTCCTTTTAGAGGTAATAAAATTACTTTAAAATGTGCAGATCCCCTGTTAACAAACAGACAAAAAGTAAGAAAAACCCAACAGCACACTGTCTGCTTCAGTACTGTTGACATGTCTCAATGTTTTTGTGGCAAAAATACAAGCTGCAGTTGCACAACATGAATTCTGGCCCAGATTTGATGGAGTTATGAGCGAGAGGCAAATGAAAGAGATTTCCTAAGGACAAGCAGAAGAAGGATTTTTTTGGGTCAAGTACCACCACCACACAACTCCCCCTCAACCTTCACTCATTACTTAAACTGATTGGATGGTAGTTTGTGTTTTTCTTTAGTGAGTGGGGAGTGGAAAGAAAGATTGTGTGTATGTGTGTGTTTTTATAACATAACATAATAACTCTAGTCCACTATCAAACATAGTAAGTGATGGTAATGCAAATTAACACTGGATGCCACATGGTGGACTCCATGGAGGTGGCTCACTCCTTCTGTAGATATAATATGTACATTGTTATTTTCAAGCGCCTATACACAAGCAATGATTGGGCCCTAGTGTCTCTGCACATTTCAGGGCGACTGCATTCAAGGGGTGTTATTGTGTTATTCCATCTCTGCAATTAGACACCTCTAAATGCCCCTAAATCTTATACACCAGACCTTTTAAAAAAACAGCAAAAAAAGTTGTAACAAACCGGACTATTCCTTTAACAAGTCTCATACAAGATGAAAAAAGAGGGGAAAATGAAGCAACAGGAAGCACGGCAATTGAAAGAAAATTTGGCATGTAATAAAAATACCAGGAAAACATTTTTTTGCTGGTTTTCAAAACAGCCAGTGTCCATGTTGCCCTCTGGTGTTTTGGATAGTCTTTCATGTCATTTTGTGTTTGAAGTGTTTTGCTTTAGCACAGATTGTGTACATAAGCCTTAAAGTACAGTGCAGTGTTGAAATCCCTATTAGTTCCTCCCTCAACGCCACATTTCAGCTCCTTTCCACCCTCTCCCCCTCATTAAATGACACATATAGGTCTGTAAAAAGACTTAATTGATGACCAGTGCTGCCGTGTTTTTGTAGGTCAGGGATGCTGTAAAGCAGACATGACTCGTGTTATAAAGCGAGGCCACTGTGTGTGTGTGTGTAAAAGGCAGACAGAGATGAAGGGGTGAACGGGGAGTAGCTGTAAACTGGGCCTAATAGGACCCTCCTCTGCAGGAGAGCCTGAAAAACAAGGAGCCGTGAAACAGCCAGTGGTGCAAAACGGAACCTCACTATGTCATTAACACTCCTCCTCCTCCAACCATCCATCTCTCCATCTCTCTTTCCACTGCTCTGACAGCTCCTCTTGTACTTTCCTCTGGCCCTCCTCAAGGTCCCTGCTGCTCCTCCATCCTGCCTCCCTCCAGTTGCTCTCCTTCCTCCCTTACAGCTCTCACGTCTCCTCTCCATCTTTCCAAGCCTCAGTCCAGCTACTGTACCCGATTCACAGACATAAATTTAAGGAGAGGAGGTATTACGCAGACCAAAAACACCCATGCTTCCTAGCCTCAGGACTGACCAAGGACACAGGGGAAACACACACAGTCAGCAAACATATACTGTCAGATATTTCTCATGTCCAACAGCAGTTTCTTTACAATAAGGTTTCTGCTCCTGTAGTCATTACTTTCATTACTGAGTCACCCAGTTGCCTGCTGAAGTGTTCATTAGTTTTTCTTTTTTTGTAATTTAATTTCTTTTTCCTTTTACAAGCGCATACACGTGTTTTAGTTTTATTTCAAGGAATTGAGTAGTTTTTGTTGTTTTATGTAGTTTTACAGTTAGTTTTCCAAGTGTTATGAGCAAAGCCTTGATTTCTAGAGGTGGAAAATTATGAACGTGCATCTTTGTAAGAGGGTTTGTCCATCACTTGGTCCATCCCTGTTTAATTTGTGATATTTCTGGAATGGTTTGACAAAATGTTTCAAAGGTCAAGGCTGTTGTGACCTCGCAAAACACAATTTTGGCCTTAACTGTTTGTAATTGAGAGAAATGCATGATCCCTTTAGGATGCAAGGATAGTGGACACATCTGATTTAAGTTATGGTTCCTGCTATTTAGCTTTAGCTTAGGTGACATTTCAATCAAACATTTATAGGAAACACTATCATTGGGTCCAAGAAATTTCCAGTAGACTATTTTAAGGGCACTAGAAGCAAAACTATTGCCATTTCCAGTTTTTGTCGGTTAATTAGGTAATTATGCTGATATCTTAAATTGCCCAACATGTTGCAACCAAGGCTTAATCTCATCTGCTAAACCTATAGATGACATTTTAATCATAAAGGTTCATAGGAAACATCATTGCTGGGTTTCATTTAGGCCATACAGGGGTAGCTTCTTTGGTTTTATTTCTCATGTATAATTTAAACCACAAATGTACAAGTGATTTATGGTGGATTTGAAGATGCTTTTCTTCAGTTTCTTCTTCAAGGTCCTCGTCCTTCTTCAAATCCAACATGTTTGTCACTTTCTGTGACCTCCATCCGTCTCTGAATTTTTTCACCAACCCTCCTCATGGTCTTTCAACTCCCTCCACCATTTTTCATTCCGCTCTCCTCCCTATGTGAGTGTGTGTGTGTGCGTCAGTGAGTCTGTTGACTGAAATCTCTCCAGTTGGATGGAGATAATGAATTGGGACACATGCCACGTCAAAAGGTCACAGGCTGAGGATGAAGGAAGTCCCACAGATGCTTGTCTTTAAGAGAACTGGTAGCAGCTCTGACTTGTTTTGTTCTGACTCACCAATCAGCTCCTGCTCACGTCAGCTTTACATCTCAAATCTATTGGCCTTCAGAAGAAAATAGGGCTGTGCAGCAAGATTCACGTACGATATACATTATGATTTTTTACATTTAAAAAAAGACAAAATAAACTTCTGCCACAAATCTTTGCATGTAATATAGTAATTAAAAATCAATAATCGATTCAGTAACTCAAAAACATAAAGTAATACTGTGATAGAAGGTAGATAGAAGATTACTGACATTTTCTTACACCCCTATTGGAAATCCTGTACCCGTACTGTGCATGTAAGAGTCATCATATCTTTGAAATCAGTGCAAAACCATTCAGGAATTTAGTGAATCATTGATGTAACAGTTGAAGGCCGTCCATTTTCTATAAATGTGTCAATGTTAACATTCTGAACATCAATGTTAACTGATGTTCAGAGTGCACTGAGCTCATACTGTGGTCTTTATTGCAACATTTCTCAGCACACTGACATCTGTAATCAGGCACACCAGACTGGGGAGCAACCTGTGTTTGTACAGTTGTTTAGCGGTTCGCTTTGCTTTCCCGATGAATCTCAATGTTCCCAGATTCTGTAATAAGCAAGCAGGACATTCTGCCTGTCCTTGGGAATCCATAAGGGGTATCTAGCAATTGTGGTGAAGTCATTCTGCTGTGGGAATAGGACTGAATAATAAGCAGGCGAGCAGCCACTGAAGTTTCTCCATTTCCTCTCCAAAGACCTCCTTGCATCACACTGCAGAAGTTTCACATTGTTTGGAGCAGGGGGTCTGCGGAGGTCTACCCCCCTAAGATTGAGGCTGTGTAGGTGGACAGCTGTACAACAGCCACATCTGAACCCCACCCCCCCCCTTTTTCACTCTGCTGTCCAGCTGGAGAGCAGACCAGACTGAACTGAGACGCTGGTGATGTGATTTAGAGCCTCCTGACATTCCACAAAGATGGGAATCCCAAACTGTTTCTGCTTCAGGTGACCCGTGTATTCAGGATGGAAAATGACTGTGACCCCCATCATTGTACACACCAACACATTGCACATCTTGCTTTCCATCCTCCACTTTAATTCCCCAAAGGGTCTAGACACTAAAGCAGGTGACAGCTGTCTAAGGGCTAGCTGCATCGTTTTCCTCAGTGGAATTAAGTTTGAAACGTACTATTCGAGGCCTCCCAGTTCACAGCAAATAGCTGAAATAGGCATTACATTTGAATTGGAGGGGTTACAGCGTCGTACTCAGGGACACATAAAGAGAGTTTTGGCTCAAGTGCCCCTACTCTAGAAATTTGAATGTGAAATGTCTATCAACATGGTCAGGGAAGGGAGGGGGCTAAGACGCCCAGTCACACACAAAACACACATCATAAACACACCCACACACTGACATACTGATTACCTAGGTTATGTAGATTAGCTATGAGCGAGAATTTGAGTAAGACCACCGCGGTCCAGAGCCGAACCAGGTTGAGACCACCAGAGAGCAGGCATGGAGGGACAGGAGAGGAAGGGGAAGATCTGTGAATGGTAGACGATGCCCCCCGCAGGTTTTGAATGTTGTTGCTACTAGTCTAACATAACAAATGAACATTTTTACATTTGTCCACACACCTCTATATGAAGGTGTCTCCATGGTCGGCCCCCATTACATTTAAAATGCAATATCACAGCAACGGCTTGACAGAATGTCTTCAGATTTCACACAAATGTTCACTTGAGCTAAAGGATGAACTTTTGCTCTTTAACAAATCATATTTCATGGCACAGTACGTACTTAACCTATAGCTACTTAAATTGGAAAAATGTAACAAGTTAACAACCCTCTGAGATCATTAACTTAGTAAATGCAGTACGTAAACACACAAATAACTGTAAATGAATGAATGAATGTTAATCTATTGTACTGTGGTACAATTTAACTAGTCAACCACTATTCTCAGTCCACACAAGTCACACAATCCACTCTAATCAGTAATCCTCCTCTCCACAGTCTGCAGAGTCAGGAAACATGAGCTAGCAGGTTTTAAAGGAGACAGCAGAGAACTGGGGTTAGTTGGTGATGGGAGCTATAGACATAAGTATGCACTGCACTGGTGGCTGGACTGTATGTCATTGTTATCAGTATATTGAACCAGTCAAGACTGGGCGGTAAAACATACAAGTAAATGGTGCTTTCATGGAGAAAAAGAACTAAAACATTTCCATTTCTCAACTGTAGGAGGAGTTTTCTTCTTGAGGTTATGTTTTCTCTTGTTCTTTTGCCCTTTAAGTTCAAGGAATGTCATGCCACTCGGTGAGATTAACACATATGGTAGCTTTGTGGTACAAGACCTCACAGATTCAGCTTCACTTGTCTTTCTGAGTTCTGAAGTCTGGGAAACGCTGCCATATGGAGAACCAAAGGGACTGGGGATTTCTCTGCAGGAAATAGCCAATAGTGGACAGATGCTGGTGCTCTGTTGCCATGACAGCTCATCTCTGAGGCCACCGTGAATGAAATGATGTAGATGTAGAGGTGTGGTCTTCAATAAGCCGTTGAAGCTGAGCGTGTTTGTCTTTCTGACACTTAAAGGATTAAAATGTCCATTGTGGTTGCACATATGTGTCCTGTAGGTCCTTCACATTCCTATATTCCCTTGTTTTGAAGTTACCATGGTGGTCCAGATGAAGTCAGCGTGTGATGAATATAGTCTAGCTCAGAATAAATGTGTATATACACGCTGTTTAATGAAATGAAACATTCAAACTGGGACGACTAGTTTTTACATGTTTCTGTCAGGGTCTTAGGTGAATATATGACACATGTGGGCTAGACTATACATTTTAATTGGCCATTTCCATTGTCTATTTATGCACCTCAAGTGTGTTCATGGGAAGTCGCAGTGAGTGGAAAGTTTCCTCGCATGTTAACATTGTTTTCCAAGTGAAATACCCTGGAATTTAAGGCCCAACTTAACAACATTTCTCGTGTGAGAGGGCCTTCAACCACAGGGCCTCTGTCCAGATTTAGCAGGCCATTTTGCAATATTGCTGGACTTGCTTGTCTCTGTTGTTTGGCTTTGAAGATGACAGACAGACAGACAGAATGGGGTCATTGTGAATATTATAGAGGAATATATGTTGCCTTTATTCCCTGCATTACACATAATTCCCCTAATGTTGATTACATGCAAAGGGGTAAAGAGTACTACATACTACTTACTACATAACAAAGCTGTTGGCTGTCTTGGACTTGAACTTGTGTTCACCTCATAAATGTGGGCGAGGATTTTCTTCATGTTCAACCTAAGCTTTAGCTGAACCTGATTGGGATTCACATTCATTTAGGTCGACATTTATGTTTTACATGTCCATTTTCTGGTACACAAATCAAAATAAACATACTGAAGTAAGAGTAAAATTGAGCATGAGTACATGAAAATCTGCTTTCTTACAGTAATTAGAATACTGCTTGACAATATGTTATCAAGTTGTGTTTAGATAAATCGTCTTGCTCAGCTGAGTGGTCCTCGTCGTCCCTCATTTTTTTGTAAAAATGTGGGGAGATCTGTCCATCTATCCATCTGTTTCTCTATGTATTTTTTGTTCTGTTGAAGAATTTGACAGTATAAAATAAATCTGTAGCCTGTGACCTTGTTTCGTTGAATTTTAATAGGTTTTGGAGTGCCTGACTTCCTGTTAAAGAAGTAAGCGTTTTGTGTTCCAGATAACATGTGGAAAGCAGTGTGTGTGCATGAGAAACGTATCGTTTCGACATGGGACTTTGCCAGAGCGTTAGTGGAGTTTGTTGGACTAAGCAGAGGACGTCCGTCACACATGAAACCCGCTCTGTGTGACTCTCTCTGTCATTGTGGCTGAGGAGGCAGATGTTCTCATTCTCCCTCTGGATCTCTTTTCGTCGTTTCCGTCCCGGTCTGTTTTTAGGCCTGGCTAATCAAACGCAGCCTCCCCCCCTGAGACATGAAAGATTCTTGTGTGATAGTAACTTTGGCTCCGGGGCCAGACACTTCTGCCAGTTTCAGTGACTTACTTCATATTAGGAGAAAAGAGTTTAACAGATGAACAAGCCAACATTTGGTTTTGTCATTGCCTTTTTCTGACTTCCTACTCATTGTTGCTAGAGGGTTTAGTCTTATGTTGTCTTACTGTAAATGATGCCTTTGGTGACAGCAAAAAAAGCTGACTCTCAAATGAATTGTTTTCAGAGGTGAGGTGTGAACTTAATGCCATTATCTTTGAATAAGACTTTGTATGTTTAAGGATAATCCAAAGTCACCAACTAGGACTAATGGAGACACAGCTTCTTCTTCCTTTCATCTCTCTCAGTAATTTCTATCGTATCTCCCAAAGATAATTGTTTGACCTACTCACAAAGTCCTTAATTAAAGCATGTTTTTCTTCATTGGAAGAGGAAGCATCCCGTTTTAAAGGTGCCATGTGAAACGTACTATACCAATTAGCTAGGTTATCTAGATTAGCTAAAAGTAAAAGACACAAGTTAAAATAAAAACACACCTGCAGTCTCGGCTTTAGTGCTTATTGTGTTAATTTTCTTTGAGTTCTTATTCAACAAGCGCTTATCAAGCAGCAGAACTTTTCACGAATCTAGAGGTAGAACATTCAAATCTAGTGTTTTTGCTGAGAATGTGAACAAAATAAACTCAAAAGACAAATATACAGTATATTGTGATAAATATAATTATCACAATAAAGTTTTATCACCCAGCCCTATTTTGTCCCAGGCTTTTTGATCCATATAAGCAGTTGATCACTGTAACTGTCTAAGTGGTTTCACCTGTATGTAGTTCTTGGGGGCGTTCCCAAGTCTGTAGTTAACCTCAGGGAGTGGGAAAGCGCCTTATTATGACATGTACATGTACTTTATATTCTTTTAATAGTTATTAGGAAAGCTCAAATATTGCTTTAACATTAAATAAATAGTGTGTGATCACAGAGGCTGGCTGTGGCCTTTCCTAAGATCATTAGTGTGTACAGTAGTTCTCTTTGACCAGCTGCTGTCCCTTCATACAGATCTTTCCAGTCCAGACACAGCGGGCTCTTTCTGTTTTATGGTCCTCTGGCTCGCTGACGCTCCACTTCCTCTCTAAATGAAAGGTACATTGCAGCAGAGTTAACTCCGCAGCCATAGGCAGTCAGTTAGACGGACTCAGAACTGCGCTTTTGGCAGAGCGGCACCGGGACCAAACACAATTAGTTTCAGTATGGGGTCTGTGTTTTGGCTGAAGTCATGGAGCAGTGATACATTTTAAAGGGAATTCACACAGTTTTCTTCGTGTTTACCTTCCAGCTTTTCCTTTTTATTTTCGACCCACGGCTGCATGTTTCATCATTTATCCCTAACTGTTCATCCCTGCCTCGTTTATTTCAATCCCTGCAGCCAGAAGCCAGGGTCTGGTCTTTCTAAACTCTGTGTGTGGGTGTATGTGTGTGCGTGTGTGTGTGTTTATGTGTGCGATCATGCATCTGTCTGTGTACATTTTCACCTGCCAGCACACACAATCTGCCAGGTATTGAAATTTTATATTTTTCGATGCAGTATTTCCACTGTTGGGTTCTGGGTGAATTATTATTCACATTAAAAATGACTAGGTTTCCTGTAAAGCTTAATTGAAGCTGTAAAAGCGATTCCTTAGGACTTGAACAGAGCGGACACTTTTAGCGGTCAGGTCCTCTTATGTAAGACGCCTCCTCTGAGTTTAAGAGACATGCAGGAAGGAGTCGCATTGGCTGCTTTTGTTATCAAGTGAAAGTTACAGACAGGTAAACCACATGCTGTGTGTGTTTGATGTGGGTTAGTGGGTGCGTTTCACTGCCAGCAGCTGGTGCCTGCTTTACAGTGGGCTAACATCTCCTGGCTGACCTGCCGCTGGGTTTCATCTGAGGCGGGAGGCAGAGCGAATCTGGCATTGGCTTCTCAGTGGAAATTCACACCTAGACTTCTGGCTTAGAGGCGCATTAATGAGTTGTGAAAATATCAGTACTGTAGATTCTCTGTCACACCTACAGTACAGCTTCTAATTAAACCTGCTTTCTTAAACGTTTCTTTATTAAACAGTTTACTTAAGGTTAATTCCCTCACCTGGAAACCTTTGAAATACTGCCAGCTCCGATTAAAAAAAGATATTATTTATTGAATCCCAAGGGAGCAGAGGTGGGAAGTAACTACAAATACTAGAGTTTTCAGGTATCTGTACTTTATTTCAGTATTTATTTTTCTGGCAATTTTCTACTTTTACTCCCTACATTACAACACAAACATCCACACTTTCTACTCCTTACTTTTTCAAAACAACATCAAGGCTCATTTCAATCTGAATGGATTGAACAGTAACACAAAGAAAAGAAGACCCCTTGATGTACACATTGGTGAATATCACACGCGACAAAAGTAACGAGATGAAAACAACGTGGGTGGATGCTGGAAATGTCCTTCACTGGCCTACTTTTGACTTTCATGCTTTTACTTTTCAGAGCCTGTACCTTTTGAATCACTGTTGAATCACTGCTTCTACTTTTACCACAGTCGGTATCTGTACCTCTATGGGAGGAAGCACCATGTGGACTTTTGCCACTTCTGTGTGGGATTCATTTATATTCAGTGTACATGCACTATTTATGTTGTAAGCCACTTTGAATAAAACTGTTTAACAGATACCATGTGGAAACTATTGACTCGCAGATACAAGTTTCAACATATTTTCTTATTTATTAAAAGTGTTTTTGGGTGTGGATTAAGAGTTTGAACTCTTCAAAGTGTGCAGTACCACATTAAACTGTCTAGGAAGCGCGTAGCCTGTTTTGATGTGAAAACTGCTGTAGTCAGTATAATGAGTTTGTTTTCCAGTGACATCAGAAGAACATTTGGATTTGCTTACAAAAAAATTTGATTAATGGTGATGCTCCCAGAAAAGAAACGACAACTGTCATCTGTTAACAAATTACCGTGGGTACTTGTATAATGCACTTCTAACAGTAATGTCTATTTGCAAGATTAATGGTGCGTTCCATTTGAACTGGGAAGTCTGAATTTTCAAGTTCCCAGTTGGAAATCCCAACTGGAATCCCCCATGATGATTTCCCAACAATGAAAGAAAGACCAACATCACTAACCTTGACTTCAAAATTCAAGATGGCTGCTCTGTGCATCAACAGTAGTGAAAAATGTCGTAATATACTGTTAATTAGAGCATTTGTCTTATTTGTGTCTCAGTAAATCAGTCATACCCACAGGACCGTCCAACTTATACCTATGGACATGTTGCTATGGTCTTTGTATCTGCAAAAGCATATTGTGTTGTTTTCAACTGGTATTGCTTTTGGTTTTCCAAATAATTTTACCGCAATTACTCTTTACTTTTATGTTTACTTTTTCTTAACCTGTATGTTGGTCTTGGGGTGAACTGGAACCTACAGTAGTAACTGTTCTGAATGCGATGGTGAAAATGAAAGTGAATAACATATAAATAGAATTTGCACAAAGACAAATTAGTCAATTTAATTTATTTGTGCTGTTTAAAAGGCCTCCTTTAAAGTGGTTTGGATTCAAAGGAACAAAGAAATTGGTTTTGGGTAAGAACTGATATGGTTTTTCCTGCTAAATGCTCCAGTAATCGCTGTGAGTTATTGCATCAGCATAGCAAATTGCTTGAGTGAATCAGTCCGTGTAATGGCTGATAAGGCTTAATTCAAATCCTGACATGAATTTCGGACTTAATTTAAAGCAGTTAATCTGAACAAATCAGGGACAGAGATCAGTAAATATGTATGAATTAGGCACTGGATCACGTCACTGGATGTATCACTTCACCGATCACACTCGCACTCTGTCTTTTAGAAACAATCCCATGTGAAAGTAACCTTTCAAACCCCGATAAGAACATATGAGTGATTCACTATTTCATTTTTGCTCCTTTGCAACATACAGTACGTGATGCACTAAAACTGTCTGAGTGGAAGTTGATTGATAGTAGATGAGAGAATGTTGGATGACCCGTGTATGACCCAGCGTGTCCTCTGTTCCGACTCAGGTGATGTTAATAGAAAACACAGTATTATGTCTGTGTGTGAGTGACGATCTAATGTAGCCCATGTGTCCTTACATGCAAACCGTTAAAAGTCGACTTCTCTTTGATTGTTGCATTTCTTTGTTATGAAGATGTTGGGTGTTCGACACAGCAGTTCTCCCTGCTTGGAATAATTAACTGAACTGAGCTCGTCTTTTTTACCTACCCAGTGAGATCACTTAGTCATTTTTGTCACATTTTCCGCCGTTACATGTCCAGACATGAATATGATCAAAGTCCTCCTCATAAATGTGTAAAGCTGTTTTTCAGTTTGAGTCACGAAGCGTTCCTAGCTGTCTTATATTCAGCAAAATTTTCTTTTATACATGTCCATCATACAGTGAACTGTTTCCATGCAGCTGTCTCTTTCTCATGCCTGACATTATATACATATATATTCAATATTTCTGGGAACTGTCTTTCATCTTCTCTTCTTCTCTGTCCCTCTGGCAGCATGTCCACCCGGCACCTATAAACCCGAGGCGACTCCCGGAGGCCTTGGCACCTGCCTGTCCTGTCCCGACCTGCAGCACACTTCGCAGCCTGGCAGCACATCGCTCGCTGACTGCGTCTGTAAGCCAGGATACCAGCCAGTAGGCATGACCTGCCAGGGTAAGGCCATCTGTGTTCTGCCATTGGAAGACTGTCAATATCAAACTGTTATATTCCACATGCAGCATACTCCTTTCCTCTAATCTGTTAGGAATGACAGTTTCTTCTTCTTCTTCCAGATGTAAATAAGCCTTTATCTCACTGTGTCCAGGACTAGTCAGTCATTCAGGTGACATCAAATGCATATTGTAGTCCTTACTGTCTTCTTCTCTCTGACATTTCAGAACTATTATTAAAGAAATTTGCTATTATTTCCTTTGAAATATCTCATGACGTGACATGCCGTGTGCAAAAGCTGTGTGTAACCAGTAGGAGTTAGGGAAAGGTCGATTGTAAACTTGAAGGAAGGAAACTTCTGTAAACATGAACATGAGTGAACATGCTCTGTAAATAAAGAAATATGAGATAATTTGTAGTCAGTGTTACTCTGACTAATGGTAGTCGAAGGTAAGAGTGTTGACAAATGTGGTACATGACTATGAATGAGCTGGAACACAAAGCCAGCGTTCCACAGAAGAAGGTTTTTAGTCTAACAGTGTCTTGTATCAAGATCTGCTTCCAGTAATATCAATGCCCCCCTGACTCTTATTGGAAGAATGAGCCAGTAATTTCCACACTCTGAGCAGGTCAGCTGACACCACTGATGTTCATAAATCATCACTTTTTTTTTTATTTTCTCTCCATGCTCTGTATAGTTTGAGGAGGCAATGTTTGACAGCCTGCAATTTTCTGCTTTCACGCTTTCTTAAACCTTTTTGTCAGGGACATTAACTCTAAGTGTCTCACAGCCAGCCTCCATCACTAGCAGTCCTCGTCTGTGGGTGTGCCTTGTGTGTCCACATTTTGTGTGCTCTATTTGGTAGCGACTGAACTTTATAAAATGACCTTCTTTCTCTCTCCATTTTCGACCTTCTCTTCTTCTTCTTCTTCTTCTTCTTCTAGCGGTGTACTGTCCACCCCTGTATCCACCAGAAGATGGTTTCTTCATCCAGAATGTGTGTAACAATAACTACGATGCAGCGTGTGGCGTTCGATGCCAGCAGGGTTTCGACCTCCAGGGAACCAGCATCAGACTGTGCCAGGCTGACGGCACCTGGTCGGGGACTCCTGCCATCTGCAGAGGTGAGGGCAAAGTTCACCTTAAACACCACACTTACTTGGCAGCTTTCTGCTGTTCAACTCGGCAACTGAAACGATATTGTCTCTCAGACTTAGTTCAGATAGCAGGCAGATTATATTATGCCTTTATGGGCAAAAGTGAGGATTTCTATTTTATATTCAAAGCGGTTCCTCAGTGTCATCGTCTGTTGCAGCTTTTCGCAGTAGACCTCATCATATGCCAGGTCAGTAGACATAACCTACCTGTAATGCATAGAGTATGTTCCACTACAAAGCTCCAGGTTCTATAGCGAATACACACAGACACACAGCAGCTGTGATTGATAACAGCAGGTTCCTTCACAGCACACGTCTTGTATAATTCCTCATTAAAGTGTGGGAGATTCATCAAAGCTCAGATCCGAGAGCCGGCCGCCTCCGCTCTGATGTCTGCAAACCTGCATAAACATTTCTGCAGCACAAAATCAAGATGAAACGTCGGAGTTGATGTGTTGGACTGATTGGCTGCTGCTCTCCTACCAGCCACAGGGAGTCTGTGTGCACTGGTGTGTAAAGATTCTTTACAAGATCAGATGTGTTTAGACTGAATGAAGAATCAACATTTACTCCTGCTTTGTGCCAGGCCAGATGTTGAGGACAGGAAAGGTAGGATTCAATTAAAGACAGGCTGACTGACAGGGATGAGATTATAGCACAGGAAGGACAGAAGGTTTTTCGGAAGTTCATGAAAAAAGAAAGGAAAGTAAGAGAGGAAGAGGGAGTTGGAGCGGCGAGGAGATGAATGAAGAAAGTGTGTGTTTTAACAGAAAGGCTGCAACAGAGTGACTCACAGAAATACCAAGACACTGAATATTCAAGGGTGTGTTGAAGATTTATAGTATGTGGCTCGGGGTATATATTTTCAGAGTGTGTGCGCGCATACGTCTCGGCTCTGCCACATAGGACCTCCCAGCTAGTGAAGCCCTGAGGGAGGGGGTCTCCCCTTGAACCGCCTGTGTGTCTATGGGTGGTGATGAGAAATAACACACTGCACTGCCTTTCCTAGACCTCAGCATAACTCATAGCAGACCCACACAAAGAGAGTTGCTTTGATTTGATTGGGACTTTCACATTTGGGGTTAAATGATAGGCCTCGAGTCATAGTTCCACATGATATAGTCCTGTACATTCCTGCAGCTGATTTCGACCTGTCTGTTCAGGTGATTTATAGACACTACCTGTGTTTATATACAGAACTATTAGGGCCAATTTTGGGTCAACTACAATTAGTTGGTTACCTCCATGAATTGTTTGGAAATGGTGAAAAAATGTTTCTCAGAGCCCAAGATGATGTCCTCAAATCCTCTTGTTTGGTTCCCCAACTCAAAGATATTCAGTTTACTGTCAGAGGAGGAAAGAAACCACAAAATATTCATATTAAGATTCTGGAATCAGAAAATGTTTTTCAATCGAGAATTGCTTGATTGTTCGATCATCAAAATTGTTGTTGATTAATTTAATCGTTGACAACTAATTGATTAATCGATTAATCATCGATTGAGTTTTTACACATTATGTTGTGACAATGAAGCTGACCTTTGACCTTAAAGATATAAAATGCCATCACTTCATCATTTTATCCTGTGATACTGTTGATACATTTGTGTGACACGTTTTCATAGTCACTAGTGTTTGAATTCATTAGTTATAGCCAAAAACGTCCTTTTTTTAGGTCATTGACCTTGACCTTTGCCATCAAAATCTAATTAATTCATTCTAGAGTCCAAGTTTGTGCACATTCGAAGAGATTCTGTAAAGGCTATCCTAAGATACTGCTTGAATGAAACTAATAATCCACAAAGTTTTTAGGGTTTGTTTTGGCCGGTCGTTTGTTTTGGCCGGTCATTTGTTGGCGTCGACTTAACTCCATGTCTGAGCTAAGAGCTAATGGTGAACACAAATCTTACATATTGAACCTATAAGACAAGTAACTAATAGCACAAACATTTATAATTGAATTAATTTGCTGATTGTTTCTTCCCCCTGTAGTGCGCTCATGCCCGCCCCTCTCTCGGCCCCAGCATGGCTTCCTGAGATGCAGTGACGGCGGGGCCTCCTACATGGCAGAGTGTCAGGTGGGCTGTGACCGAGGCTACAGGCTGGAGGGAGACTCCAGACTCACCTGCCAGGCCAACTCCCAGTGGAGTGGACCCCAGCCTCGGTGTGTGGGTAAGCCTACAGCTCATCTCATTCTGTGTGTTACTCTGAAATTCAGCTTCACACTGTCACGAAGGGGTCACATGCACAGCAGTTTTATTTCAGTATTTCATTCATGCTCAACCATCTGCCAGAGTGACAACGTGTGAAGGCTTCATGTGCACCAACACACACAGTTTACATTCTTATATATATATATATATATGTCACTTCATCTTCTTCTTCTTCTTCTTGGATTGGACTGGACTTCACATTTTCTAATCTGTTCGCTTCAGGTACTGGTGTTTGTCAAATTTATATCAGAGCTTTGCAAACATACTGTATGTAGTATATATTTAACCAGTGGCAAACATCTTGATAGAAATCTGCAAGTACACTGTAGGTCAAAGGTTACGCCCAGTTTTATAACTCCACTTATATCCTCTCTGAGCACCAGTGTTTGTTTTCATCTGTCATGTCTTCATCCAGACTCTTGTGGTTGCCTCATATTTGAGTTAAATTAGATTTCTGTATTTGGTTATTTAATTTTCATGTCTTTCCATGATGAATCCTGCAGCTCTGCATTCACTCAAACACCCACACAGACATGCAGTACAGTAGGTCTCTGCACAAGTTCATCTTTCTTGCAGCCTGACTTCGTTTAACCGTAAGCTTATATTATCTGTAAAGCTTCTGCTTAGCAAATCCTGTCTGGCTGCAAAAACACTAAGACAATTTATCAAATGAATCACCCCCAAAGAGCACACGATCTGGGTATTCCTATGTCAAAACATGTGGTTTTGCACACATATGTAAACACACATGAGAACATAGTCTCTCACAGAAACGGTGGTTACACATATGGTGCGTATTTGCACAGAGAAAGATCCATCTGCTTTCTCATACAGTCCCCACAGATACACTTGCACACAAACTTACCCACACACTTCAAAACTGATAGTTAAGTTAAAATAGTTGCACACACTCATGGCGGCCGCAGAGAGCACCCAGGTCAGGCACAGCAACACACAAAAAAGGGCCAGTGTGAGAGCGCTGGGCCGCAAACCTCCGGCCTCGCTGCTTTTCGGCCTCACTGACTCACTTCCAACCAACCAGCTCTCTGCTCTATTTAAAAACCTTCTCTGGAATCTCTGTTTATCGATAACTCCCATCCTATCCCCCCCACCCCACTGCCGCACTTCGACTCAGTTACAGCTTGTTTGTTTGACCATCTCAGCGTTTCCCCGCAGACCGT
>JAPQRN010000013.1:13777296-13793131 GCA_037367275.1 Coranthus polyacanthus
GCATTAATGTTATAACAGATGGAGAGAAGTAGGTGTTTTTGTGATGAAAAATGGTCTTTTATGGAAATTCACACTCATTCCATCCAGTTTTCATGCAGTTATTTGTATAAGTTTGAATACACATTCAGTTCTCGGCTCATTTGGGATTTTTAAATGACTTGTCAAATAATGTGTTTTCCTGCATTATACAATAGATCTGAGCATCTGTCACCGTCTTCCAACCAAAAAATTACATATTCCCAAGTTGCCCAGCAGCAGTTCAGCCATCTGTGTGCTCAGATTAACAGTATTAGAAAAAGAAATATAAATTTAAGCAAAAAAAAAGGACAAAGTATGAGCAGTACTTAAGGAAAAGGCATTCAATGTAGAGATATCCTCAACCATTAATATGCGTTTTTCATGATCCAATCACAAAGCCAGGTGTGAACACATTCAATACACATAGAGCAGACACTGAGATCTGGTCATTCTTCTGATCTGAACATTCTTTTAGCAGTGTGAATACAAATGTGTCCTGGGACAGATTGAAGGACTGAATACTCAGCTGACATCCTCTCATTCACACACCAGCATTGTCATATTAAAGTGTTTTCAAGGCGTCTGAACATTTGCAAAAGCCCACAGAGATGTGTTACGAATGCATTATGTGTAGTGCTGATCACGTTGGAACGACGCTCTACTAAGGTGTATGTACTCATTTGACTTTATGTAAAAGATAATTAAATAAGTTAAAGGCAGCATAACATCCTTTCATTCATCTGTCACTGAACATTTTTGTTAAAAAGTGTTTAATTTCATGTAATTTTTTACCATTATTATTACCAAATCTAAGGACAAACATGTGGAAAAGCTAGAGCAGATTAAAAAAATTAATAAAAGTCAAATAATTCAAATCATCGTTTAGTAGTTTTGATGTTCTCTGCCTTATTTTGCTTAGGTGTTGCCCAAAAGGCCGCGGCTGCTGCACCTAAGCCTTACGATGGTAGAGAAAACCATGTCTTTTAGTGTGGGCAGACAGTAAAGAGTCACTATAAATGGACTTAAATAAACTCGCCAGCCTAGAAACATTAATGCTGCAAACCCATAACGCAACACTGTCTATAAAATACTGTAGTGGCACTGGTACTCATTTAAAGGCCATTTAAAATGAATGTTAGCTGAGTCGGACAGTTTGGACAGTGCTGTTATTATTTATTTAATGACATGAGCTGTATGATCCCACTGAAAAGTAGATCATATGACAAATTAAGATCGATCACCGTCTAAGACCTTGAGATCGTCCAGCCCTAATATACAGGTTTATAGTTAAACATGTAAAACTGTGGTCTTTTATAGAAATGGAGTCAGTATAATGACTTACTGTTTGACTTCTGACTCACCTGTAGGTCCAACAGGTTTGTACTCCTGTTGGTCCTTCTGGTGTTCCCTCTGTGTCTGTAAAAAACAAATAAGGACCAGATATAAACACATCAACCAGTGCAGAGTGAAAAACAACAACTGGTGCTTATTTTCAAAGCGTTTCAACGAGCTCTCAAGGCTGTGACGGACACGCGCTGGCTGCTGTTAGGACTGAATACGCAGACCAGGGCCACCCTGGAATGTAGTCTATGTTGATGCTGAGCAGCATGAGCAGTCCTGGTATAAAGGGGGTGTATCAAGGCCGCTCTGCCAAACAGACTAAATATCGTAGAGCTGGCTGCCTCGTTCCTGGCACTCTCACTGTACCCAAACAGCCGTGGTGGTGACAGACAACAAACCAGACTTCACTTCTGCAGGCCTCCAGTCCACGGCCAGACACACACACACAAAACACTGAATGCGCTCATACATACATACATATATACACTGATTCAGGCAGCTTCCAAAACTTCACAATCCCAAGTCCGGACATGCTCGTTCCCACCTGTCTGCAGAGGTGAACCCCCATCAAACACACACACACTTGTCTCTCTCTCACACACACACACACACAGTAATAACAGGCTTCTGTGGCTGCTCCGGGGCCACACGACGTCAGCCCAGCGCTGCTTCGACGTCAGTGTTTTGTTTTTCCAGGCCCACACCCTGATGCCAGTGCTATATATAGCATCGACTCGATAGACACACACACATACACACACACAGAGGCTGTATATAAGGTTAGACACCAGACTCCAGAAGGCCAGACGTGTGTCAGCCCTTCTGGAACGACAACGCTACTCGAAGTGTGAGAATGGGGCAAAGGTGAAGCGAAAAATCGATCGCTCACTTTTCCCACTTTGTCTTCTTTGTCAGTTTTTCCCTCACAAAGTGTATTCAACCTACAGACACAACATCACACTCATACACTCCTCATCATCATCATCATCACTGCCTTATCCATCACTACTTACACATTGAGTGTTTTTTTTTTTCCTTTTCAGTCAGAGCAGACAGTAGAAAGTTTTCCTCTCACATCCCTGCTGCCACGCGATGCGTCCAGACATTCCCATGTCAACATATCATTGTTTAACATAGCCTTTATTATTTACCAAGAGTGACTCATTTAGTCCTGGATGATGGCGTAAAGCCAACACTGCCCTCTGCAGGACAACTACAGTCACACTTTATGACTTTAAAAAATGGAAAAGAGAAGTTAACCTGCCAGAAAGCAGCAGCAAAACAACAAACATCTAGTGGTGCTATGTAAATAAGTACTTTTACTCAAGTGAAATATGAGGTATTATTAGTATACTGTAGGTCCATGTATGTTTGGGTTTTCTTCAGACACAAGCAATTATTTGATGAAGTTTGTTGAAGTCAAAAATGAAATACAAGGTTGTTTGTCATTGATTGTTTGATTTGTAAACTGTCAGAAAATGGTGAACAAGTGTTTCCCAAAGGCCAAGATGATGTCCTCAAATGTCTAGTTTCAGTTTACTGTCACAGAGGAGGAAAGAAACCACAAAATATTCATATTTAAGAAGCTGCAATCGGAGAATTTAGACTTTTTATTCTCTTAAAAAAGTACTCAACCCGATTACCGATTATGAAAGTAGTTGACAATTAATTTAATAGTCGACAGCTAACTGGTTAATCGATTAATCATTTTAGTTTACTCAAGTAAAATGATGATGATGTTGCAAAAATGTGATGTGATGTGTTTTATTATTTCTTCCATGTGAAGTGTATTTTTTTTTTTTCATTCATCAGGAGGTCGTCTCACAGTAAACAGCAGCCACAGTCCCGGCTCCATGTTCCCGGTCGGAGAGACTCTGGTCCAGTACACTGCGACTGATGCAGCCGGAAACAGCCGCACCTGCAACCTCACCATCACCGTACGAGGTAAAGGACAGACTACATGGAAAAGACGTTTGCATTGTTGTTCTTATAAGTGCATACATCATGGTATTTTGCATATCGTGCTCAGGGACGACGTGTGAGCAGCCGTACGTCCCAGTGAACGGGGCGTTCGTATGCTCTGAAGAAGAGGAGGGAGTGAATTGTACTCTGCACTGTAAAGACGGGTACAGCTTCACTCAGGACGCAGTGCACAGCTACTTCTGCGCATACAACGGTGTGTGGGACCCGCCGTACTCTTCAGACAGACCTGACTGCTCAGGTGAGGACCAGTTACTCTGCTATTGCTTGTGTTGCCTCCATGCACATCTCCTTCCTGCATTCATGTCATGTGTAGAATTCAAAGTGCCTGAATGATGACAAAATATTGCCTTAAAGGGTGCAATTTACACTCATGCATGGACCACTTACATTAATACATTTGTTCTTAAATGCCACAATGCAGGTCATTTACACAGTTTTCTTACAATCCCATCACACTAAAAGAAGGGGAAATTCAGATACGAATATGAAAATGTTCTTGCATGAGGGCACCACCAAATTCATGTGACAAGTGACTATTCCCTGATCTAATGATTTCTTTACCAAGTTTAGAAGTCGAGCGTGCTGTCAGTTAACCTCGACCTTGTTGTACACAGATCTGGTAGTAATGCTGGTCGAACATTATGTGAAATTATATAGTTTTACTGAATAACCTTAAAAAACATTATTCTACCTCACTTATGCACCTTAGCCTTTCACAAACTTAGGGAAGATGCTGGACCCCAGACAGCCTTCTGAAAAGCTAGGGACAACCCTGCAATAGACATTTTCTGTTGTCACACAGTATATATCATCATATTGCGTAGCCCTACGCACTACTGATGTCTACACCGCAGAAAGTGTGAAATCCTTTTTGTCCCTCCCAGTGAACCGTATAGCAAACAACGGATTCAAGCCATTTGAGATGCTGTTTAAAGCATCGCGCTGTGATGATGTGGATCTGGTCAAGTCATTTGCTGGAGAGTTCAACACTAAACTGGGAGGCGTGGTGAGGAACATGCGCACACACACACACACACACGCACACACACACACACACACACACACACACACAGTATGTCTCCTATTAGAGCAGCTGTGGATCCAACTTGTTCCATTCATTTCAGATCAGCTCTTAAACACATGCTGCATTTTTCCTCTACAGCTCCCAAACCTGTGCAGCTCTGACGATGTGAACTGTAAGCTGGAGGTCATGTCCCAGGGTCACTGCCTGGAGTACAACTATGACTATGAGAATGGATTTTCTATTGGTACCCTTAACTCACACTTACACCCTCACTGAACCACCTTTACTTTTATTTAAAGCTGCTTATTGTCTCACTGTTGTTCTTTGTCTTTGTCTAAAATCCATCAGTCCCAGGGGGTTGGGGGAATAACTGGGGTCCTCAGGGTGCCCAGGATTATGCCTACTTTGAGTCAGGCTTTGCGACGGGCAGCCGACAGCTCCCCGGCCGGCAGCAAGACGGCAGAGTGCAACCCCACCACCGCACCAAGAGGCACCGAAAGATCACAGGCCCCACCAGAGACCAGAAGATCCAGATCTTCTTCAACATCACAGGTAGAGTAACTATTTAATGTGTGACTGCAGACACATGAACTACTTGAAAATCACACATTTTGATTTACATGGTTGCCTCTCCCTTATGTGTGCATAAAAACTAATGATTTCAGAGATTTCAGAGTGTTTGTGTATTTTTTTGCTTCATGTTTATTTTATTTAAAGGAACAATAGGAACAATACACATTAATTAACATGACCACCTATGTTCATTTTTATGTGTTTAGTTTAGTTTTATTACTATACTTTTTTATTACTTTTAGTTTGAGGGTTTTTGTATTAATGGGTATTTGTCAGGTTCAAGATTCAAAAAGGACAGAAGAAGTATAATAAAAACTTAAAAAAGAAATGTAATAGAATAGAACAGAATAGAATGTATTCATTACAACAGATGAAAAACCATTGACAAAAGACAACTGTGAAAGAAGTGGGTCAGTGTGTGTTACTAGGCTTATATATGAAATAAATGGACAGAATTCTTTCTTTCAAACCTAGTTTTCATTATTTAGTTCTTGTTATGATAGTAGTAACCTTGATGGAGTGCAGACTGTCTCTGCCATAATGTGCATCATTTATTTTTTTGTTTGATACCCTCAGCTTTTATTGTAGTTTTCAGTTCTTTAAACTTTGCCCGTTCTCCCAGCAAGCATCCCTCTGCCCCTGTCGAGGAACGATTCAATCGAGGTGGCCAATCAGAAGAGGCTCCTCCGCACCCTGGAGCAGCTGACCAATCGGCTGAGGCGGACGCTGGCCAAGCAGCCGCTGTCCAGTTTCCATCTGTCGTCGGAGATGATCGTAGCTGATCCCAAATCACTGGAGAGCAAGAGGGCCTCTCTGTTCTGCCGACCGGGTTCAGTCCTCAAAGGCAGGATGTGTGGTGAGTGTGAACAACTGAGTTATGAATAAATAAATAATAATAAAAAAACATTTTACATCATTTTATTATGTTGGTTAACTCAAAGTTAATATAATCTGTGCTTAACCAGAGTATATAATTTAGTAGTATTTAGTAGTATTTACTTAAGGAGTAACTTTTATTTAATCTTGGAATATATTGAGGTAAAAGCCTTACTTGTGATAAAACTCTTTTCTGCAACTTTTCTGCATGCTGTTCCAGGTTCCAGGTATAGAATGAGTGAAACCAGATCTTGCAACAGTATTATTCTTATTAAAAGAGAGCGATGAGAATGAATATACAGCATCTTTTGACTGAGTCAAACAAGTTGCAGCTGAAGTACACATGTATAGAGTAATGTAGAAATCTTGCCTCAGCAACTACATTTCTATAACGCAGTGGAAACTGCTGTCTGTCCATAAGGTAACTATTTTGAAATAAATGATAAATAAGTGAGTTGGACACCCACCCACCTTTGGAACAATATCATAAAAGTGTTACGTTTAGTATTCCTATTCTATTGTTTTGTGGCGTTGCAGTCCAGTGTCCAGTGGGAACGTACTTCTCTCTGGAGTATAATGACTGTGAAAGCTGCTGGCTGGGCTCGTACCAGGACCAGGAGGGTCAGCTGGAGTGTAAGTCCTGCCCTGAGGGAACGTCCACTGCCTACCTGCACTCCCGCAGCGTGGCCGAGTGCAAAGGTACGATGTCCACGCACACAGACCTCACACTCAACTAAAATACCACATTTGCATGAATGAAGTTTGATAGAATGTGGAACAAATGATGAAAAAATACAATATTTCTTCTCGTTTTCTGTATAATTAATGTATATTAAATGGGACATTTTGGGGGGGGATTCACAGTCTGGAATAGTTGAGGGATTAGCAACAAGGCTGATATTTTGAATACTTCATGTGATGTGTTGATTTGCGTGTTTCCAGGCCAGTGTAAGCCCGGTAGTCATTCTCTGAATGGCCTAGAGATCTGCGAGTCGTGCCCACTGGGACACTTCCAGCCCGGGTTCGGTGCCAGGGAGTGTCGGACCTGTCCCGACGACACCTCCACTGTGACCAGAGGAGCTGTGGACGAGGCAGAGTGTGGAGGTGAGTCAGCACCCGCCCCCGATTGCACATCAAACTGCTTATTTTAACTATAAAAAGCAATCATCATTCTTAGATGGTATGAAATGTTGCTAGGTAACAAAAAGCAAACAAAAAGGTGACAAAAAAGCCTTCAGACAAATTCACTCTTGGAAATTTTATGTCTTTGCCCTTTATAGTTGGATGATAAATCAGGGAAATTGCTGCTACCTGTGTTTCCTTAGTAAAAATACAAATAACCATTACCTTCTCAAGGGTGTAGACTTGGAGCTAACAAGTCACTTTCCACATTTTGGGTTATTACCTTCCATTCATAGTTCTCCTCTACTTTCTAAAGTTTTTTTTTGATGCTTCTCCTCTCGTCTCCAGTCCCTTGTGCAGCAGGTCATTTCTCCCGGACTGGTCTGGTTCCCTGTTACCCCTGTCCCAGAGACTACTACCAACCAGAACATGGCCGCTCCTACTGCCTCTCCTGCCCCTTCTATGGTACCACCACGGTTACTGGGGCAACCACCATCCAGCACTGCTCCAGTAAGTTCTCCTGATTAGAAGAGAAAACAGGCAAATGTTGTACTGTACACACACACACACCCTGCATTGATCGTGTTTTGTCTTAAGGATCCAGTAGAATCTTGGCTGTTGGATTGCATTTGGGGTATAAATTAAAGCTGTGATCACAAAAATGAACCTGCTGTAAATGTGAGTGAGGAGACTGTTAGTTAGGCAAAAGTAACCAAAGTATAACTTTTCTGCCGGAGTGAACTGAGCTGAGAGGTTTGAAGAGGTGGCATGATCAGCCATGTTTTTTGGTTTGAAAAAAGTCTTAAAGGTTCAGAGTATAGTGACATCTGGTGGCGAAGTTGCAGATGCAATCAACTGAATACCCACCTCACCCTCATCTACGGTGGCTGCTGAAAATGTGAAAGGTCCTCGTTAGTGTCAGTGTTTGTTTTGCCTGTTCTGGGCTTTTTAGTTAAGGGGATAACGCCGCTTATAGAGCACTAAAACAACAGTTTGTCAGTTACAGTTTGTCACTGTAAAACCATTAAGTACAGTATTTGCTAATGTGTTGCGGTGTGATTGGACAAACCTCTCTCTGTGACAGTCCTTTTTTATACTTGTGTGTGACAGCTTTTCTGGGCTTTCTGGGCTTTCTGCAAGCACTCCAGTTGTTAGGTGTCTGATGTGTGTTGTGACAGCTCAGTCCAGTTGGAAAATAGATTGCTTTATGGGTTCAGGAGGATAATGGAAATAATCTGACTTTTATTGCTCTGCTGCTGCAGAATGGAAATGAAAAACACTGTGTGCCTTAAGTGTGGGAATGAAAGCTGTTGGATGCTGCCAGTTTCACATAAGAATAGAGGTTTTTGTTCAGCGGGATCGCAGCCGTCTGCCAGTTTGGTAGCGAGGGAAAGATCCATGCTGCGTTTTTCCGACTTGTCTTTGCTTACATTGTCTGTTTTCTCTGGGTGTCATTGTCAGGTTTTGGCTCCAGTTTTCTTCCCAAGGAGGAGAGTGTGACTGCTGCTCCAGAGGTGGAGGTCAGCGAGGACTACCAGGCCAGCAGTCAGGTTCGCTTTTATCTTTTGTGAACGTTTTCTTTTGTCATCCTATCAACCAGTAATCAAATGTCCATGATAGAACATTACACACTGTTTTTTTTCATACTTTAGTTGTTGCTTTTTTAAAGAAATATAAAAATACATCAAATCATAGTGGAACAAACTTGTGCATCCTTAAGCTAATGTCCTTTTTCCAGTATTATAAGAATTTATCAGCTCTTAAATTTAGTTAGAATATGCATTTGAGAGCTACATTCACAATATAGGAAAAGTATGCTTTATTCAATAAGAGTCTGACTGGGTAGGTGAGTGAGAGTCAATCGCACGTGTCAATCAAAGCCTTCTGTTTTCTATTCGCCATAAAATCTTATTAATGGAATAATAATTTAAAGATGGACCAGAACACTTATTAGAGGGTCCAAATAAAACAAATGAGACCAGAATGACTCCTGGAAAAACTATTGACTTAGTATTTTAAGAGAGAAGTTCAATGTGACCAGCATCTAGTGGCCGTCAGTGGTATTACACTTTAAGATACGTCCACATCGGCTTCACTTTGGAGCTGAGGTCCTTGCCCTTTGGACAGAATTCTCACCAAAGACACAAGCTGGTGGAAGTAGACAGTACAGAGCCTGTGTGTTCCTCCATGAAAGGTTCTTTCTTCCACTTCAGATTTTATCACATTATTAAAATAAGCTCTGGTTTGTAAATTTGTCTGGGATTTTGTGAAAGCTGTTCAATTCTCCCTTGGATGAAATTGAATAATAAGAAGTGCCAATTCTATAGTGATGCTTGAAACTCCCCTCACTCCTTGAAGTTGTTGGCAAAAGTGACCACATTCTAAGAATGCAAAGTCTTTCCACTTTGCAGTAAACTCTGGGTTATAGCACCATGCTATTTTTATTTGAAACTATGTGCTATATCACATTATGTTACATGTTATGTAAAAACTAGATGGATTTGGGTCTAATCTGATATTTATATTTGTCATAAGTATTGCTTTGCTTGTGCATGTTCTGCTATATATTGACAGTATGGCTGTTCCTGCAGGTTTTTCACGAGTGCTTCCTGAATCCCTGTCAGAATAAGGGCACATGTGAGGAGGTCGGGGCAGGATATGTGTGCACCTGCATGCCGGGCTTCACCGGTAAGTCATCACCTGTTCACATCACCTGTTCAGTTCACTGCTGTGGTGTTTACTCACCTGCCTTTTTAATCCATCAGTCATGTTCACAGCCTCACAGCTGTACTGTATATGACTCTGTTATGATGAGCATTTGATACAGCCTCTGATATTTCTAACTCAGGTGCTAAATGTGAGGTTGACATAGATGAGTGTGATTCTGCTCCGTGTCAGAATGGAGGCCTGTGTAACGACGGAATGGGAGACTTCCAGTGTCAGTGCAAGCCTGGATTTTTAGGTATGCCATCAACTGGGAACTCCATGTACTGTATATTGTTAGCAGTTTATGGAACATTTGGAGAATCTGTAAAACACTAATCAATCTAATTGATTATTCTGTTTCTGTGTTTTCTCTGTGTGTCTCAGGTTCTCTGTGTGAAGCTGAGGTGAATGAGTGCATCTCCTCTCCGTGTCTGAATGAAGGCGTGTGTGTGGACGAGGTCAACAGGTTCACGTGCAGTTGCATTGGTGGCTTCACAGGTTAAAAATGCCCATCTGTTTTTCCTCTGATAATTTCTGTAAATTGTAGCCTTCAGAATTATTATTATTATTGCATATATTAAATATAGAAGTATAATAATGTTATACATCTTTTGTCATTTCTCCTCAGGATCTCGTTGTGAGCTGGAAATAAACGAGTGCCTGTCCAACCCTTGTCTGAATGGAGGTGTGTGTGAGGACTTGACTGGCGGCTACACCTGCACCTGTCCTGTTGGCTTCTCAGGCGACAGCTGTGAGATCAACGTCGACGAATGTTACAGCGCTCCCTGTCTGAATGGAGGCTCATGTCTGGATGCTGTTAACAACTTCAGGTAATAAGGATTCTAATGGGAGGAATGAAGTCTTTCCTTTTCTGAAACAACCCTTTGTCGTCTGTATCCATCTGTACATGTTTCTCCCAAAGGGCAACAACCACGGCTTGAAACTGAAGCCAGTGCAGAAGTATGTTTAAGTTTAAGCCAATAATGTTATAATCAGTCATCAGTATCAAGCCTATATACTGCCAAGATACTGACTCTGCCAAGTCAGTATCTTGGCAGAGTGTAAGAGTAAGAGTATAAAACCGTCAATGTAAGTGATGCCTGTGTTCAAAACTACACCGCTTGTGGCTCCAAAAACCAAAGATGGCAACAGCCAAAATCATCATCCATCATCCACTTCTTTATATGCTTCTTGCACATTCTATCCAGGTTAAACATCTGTATTCTCTTCAGTAGATGTTGATGTGTGTCTTGGTTCCCTCTCTCATCAGGTGTCAGTGTGTGGAGGGCTACAGGGGTCGGCTGTGTGAAGTGGACGTGGATGAGTGTGATCCCAACCCCTGTGTGAACGGGGCCAGCTGCCTGGACGGCCTCGGATCCTACACCTGCCGCTGCCTCCCTGGGTTCAACGGAACCAGGTGTGAGACAGGTACTATAGGACAGATGACACATCACCATGGCAACTCTAGAGCAGGAAGAAAGAGATTTAGTGTTAGTTTTATGAAATTTTCTGTGGTGTTTATTGGGACTAATACCATTAGATTCTGGAAGTATGAAGCAAATCGGAGATGGTCAGTCGGGAATATTTTCTGAAATCTGGTGATTTGAGGTGGTTTTAACCTATAATAATTGGTTTCTACCAAATTTCACAGATTGTTTATGTGTTAAACCAAAAAAAGACCTCTATAAACTATACCTGACAAAAAATAAAGATAAGGACAAGAGTAAAGACTAGTGTATGTTGTAACGCTATTTATCTGCTTGGGACTTCTCATCTTCATCATCTCTCATCGTCTTCTCATGTTTCTGAATGAATTCAGAAGTGAATTGAGGTTGATTCCAAAAGAACAAGAACCATCAACTAGGAGAATAAAATCCTGTAAAGAGAGGAGGTTTAAAAGTTGTATTTTGTTCAAATGTGTCCCACCAGAGATGTCGTCTGCCTTCAACCTTGACTTCGAAGTTTCTGGTATCCATGGTTATGTGATGATGGACGGAGTGATGCCAGCACTGACAGAGATCACCTGCACGTTCTGGATGAGGTCATCTGACACCACCAACTATGGCACCCCCATCTCGTACGCCGTGGAGGGCAGCGACAACGCCTTCCTGCTCATCGACTACAACGGGTGAGTCAAATACATTCACACAGAAATGCATCCATTGTCTTATTATTTCATACAGCCCACATCTGATTTGTTTTTCTGATGTGTATCGTCTCCACAGGTGGGTTCTGTATGTGAACGGTAAGGAGCGCATCACGGACTGTCCTGCAGTGAACACAGGTCAGTGGTACCACATCGGCGTGTCCTGGAGGAGCTGGGACGGGGACTGGAGGATCTACATCAACGGGAAGCCCTCAGATGGAGGCAAAGGCCTGTCAGTGGGCACCACTGTCCCAGGTGTAGTGCTATCCTCGACCCCTTTGCATTTCAGACACCTGTTTCAATATCGGGTACAAAGAACATAAAACACTTACACAAAAAAAAATGCAAGAGTCACTGAGATTTAAATACCACATACAAGTGATTTAAAGTGATACTAAACACTAAAACTTGTTTTTTGAGCTGTAAACAGAATTACGTGAGTTAATTGTGATGAAACAGGTGAAAACGACTCAACTCACATGTCTGGCCTTAAATCTTCTTGAGCCTTCCCACCTTGATGATGAATCAAAGTCAGAAATTTCAGATCACTCTACGTCATGAAAACGTTAACGCCTCAAATCACCACTGTCCTTCAGTCAGAGTCGTCATTTTCCGACAGGGAACTGAAGCTGTTATTCTGAACCACCAGACTCTCACAGGGACAGTGATTTTGCATTGTAAAACCACTGCTTCGATCAGTTTTCTTTGCTGGTTCGAATCCAAAATAATGTATTAAAACACCACAATGACACAATAACACAGGCAGAGAATTGCTCTTTTTGTTGGTGAAGGTTTAAGAGGCTTCAGAGTTTTAGTTCCCCCTGTGGGAAAGGACTGTATGATGACAAGAGAAAGTGGCAAAAAATATCCTAAATATAGCATATAGTTAAAGTGATATTGATTTTTTGATGAGGGCCTCGCTCAGGTGGTAAAACTAACCCTGTCAGAGCCTCACGTGGTTCTACATAGGTGTCTTGTGATTCTCTGTCCTGATGTCCCTGAATTACTCCTGTCTCACATCCACACCTAGACATTCAGCTAATCACCCCACTCTCAGCTTCTGAAAGACTTTATAGCAATTTTTAGAATCGGCAGTTTTTTCTTAGATATAAACAAAATTGACAAGTTGCTCAGAGTTGTTGCACGACTGCTTCACAGAACAAAAGGATCAACAAAGGTCCAGTATAGCCTTATATTGTGTTTTGGGGCATTTTTAGTTCTTGCATGAGACCCACTGAATGTGTTGTGTGTTTCATAATATCACACAGTATATGAGATGCATTAACCTGGTAAAGAAGGACAGTCATTTTGATATGAGCGGTGGTTAACCTCTGACCTTTGACCTGTGTCCTGCAGGCGGCGGGGCACTGGTATTAGGTCAGGATCAGGACCAGAGGGGTGAGGGTTTTAACCCTGTTGAATCCTTCGTCGGTTCCATCAGCCAGCTCAACATCTGGGACCGAGTTCTCACACCTCAGCAGGTACATATCCACGACCCTCTGCAGTGATTTCACATTTAATACACAATGTAAAGATTTCTGTCAGTCAGTGCCAGGAAGCGTATGTAATTTAATCTTAAATATATTTGTTATTTTGTTTTGGTCCATGTTTTACCACCTGACCTCTTCCAGATTAAGGTCCTGTCCAGCAGCTGTCCTGCCTCTCATGTGACTCACAGGGGGAACGTCCTGGCCTGGCCCGACTTCCTCAGTGGGGTCGTGGGAAGAGTTAAAGTGAACCTCAACAGCATTTTCTGTGTCGGTAAGAGACCTTTACAAAGGAGGTTGTACACAATTTGTGGAATGAACCACTAAAACCACTGTGACTGACTGAGTCCGGTTTGTACAGATTGTCCCCAGTTGGAGAATGCTGTGCCCCACCTGCATGCCTCCACAGTGGAGGTGAGTCCTGGAGCTCAGGTCCAACTGTCCTGTGATCCTGGTTTCTACCTGGTGGGGGAGCCGGTGCTGCAGTGTCAGAATAAAGGAGAGTGGAGCCATCCACTGCCCAGCTGCCAACGTAAGACACATATACACGTTGTCTTTGTTTTAACTTAATTTTTTCCTTTATCTTGCTTTTACCATCCTCTTTCTCTTTATGTATTTGTGGATCAGTTATTTCTCGTGTCTCAGGGTTTTTCTTTACATCATCTGCTGTGCATTTATGCATCTTTTTATCCTCTTATCTTTAACTTTATCATCTCTGACTTGCAATTCTTTGGCCTTATGGTTTTGTGCTTTCTGTTGTGCTTCTGTGTGTTTTGCAGGAGTGTCCTGTGGGCCTCCTCATCCTTTGGAGAACGGTTTGCTTCAGGGGACAGATTTCAACGCTGGCAGCTCTGTGGTGTATCAGTGTAACGCTGGTTTCTACCTGCTGGGAGACGCTAAGGTGCACTGCACCAACAGCGGCAAGTGGGGAGGAAACCCACCAGCATGTCTCGGTACATAATCGTGTTTGATATGTAGACAGCAGAAGCAATGATAACAGTGATAGCAGTAACATATGTGAATGAAAACCTTGTGTGTGCTATGAATTAGTGTGTATTTCTGCATGTGTGTGTTCAGATGTGGATGAGTGTGCTCTGGGATCGGACTGTGATGACCACGCCAGCTGTCAGAACACAGAGGGCTCCTACACCTGCACATGTGTCCACCCGTACAGCGGAAACGGGAAGAACTGCACAGGTAACAACAGACACAGACAATGCATAGTCGTACTGTTCAGTTACAAATAAATCCAAAAGTGAAGTCATTTCAAACAGAGGTTATTTATGTTGAAGCAACAGTTCTTATAGTTTCCGAATGTTCATTAGTTTTATACAGTCTTTTCATTTGGTTTTTGATTTCAGTGTAGTTTAATTTGATTTTGATTTTTAGGAACTGACTAGTTGTAGTTTAGTTTTTATTTAATTTCTTTATTAGGTTACTGTTTCATTATATTATTTTATAATACATGATTTCTTAATTTCTATTAAGAAATGTCATACAGATAAAATTACAGCTGTTTTCTTGTAATATTTTTTCTCAAAAATATTATGAGTTACTACAGTAATATTACAACTTTACTTTTTCTCGAAATATGGAGAGTCAGAGAGTGAAACAATATGAAACGGTTTGTTTGTGTTGGAGCTGATGGCTTTATCACCCACTGCGTCCTGTCCGTCAGAGCCAGTGAAGTGTGAGAACCCTGGAGCTCCAGACTTCGGTCACAGAGACGGCAGTAACTTCCTGATGGGCAGCGAGGTGTCGTTTGGCTGCGAGGACGGCTATGAGCTGATCGGCTCGTCTCGTCTGCAGTGTCTGGAGACGGGAAACTGGGACGATCCTCCCCCGTACTGCAGAGGTGAGCGGCCCCTTCACATGTTACTATGAGTTCATGGATGTGTCGTCTAAAAGAGCATGTGATGTCCTGCTAGAACATTCTTATAGAGTTGCAATGGTGTGCGTGTGTTTATTTGTGCTTTACAACATAACCACTGTGAAACTCGTTCATAGAGTGGAGAGCAGGGGCAGAGTTTGAACCTTCTGTTTACAAACACAAGCGACACATGTTACATGGTAAACTTTTAAAGTTAAGATCAGTTTCCAATTTGTAAATCTTTACACCCCTAGTCCAATGTAAAGATGACTGCTGCTACTTCCTTCCAAAAAGGCTGGATGTAACGGCAGGACTAGAAGACATGAACATGATCAATAAACCTCTAGTTCGCCATATTCCCTCCAGTAGCTCAACTACTTTATTATTATTATTTAGACTTCTCTCTGAGAGTGATTTTAAAAAAAAAAAAAAAGCAAATCAAGTTTTTCCAACAGAAGTCTCTCCAGGTCCAGGAGTTGTTGGAGGACGACTCTGTCTCCCAGACATGGTGCCATGTGTCTTCAGTTATTTCAGTGTTTACCTCTTTTCCATCATTGTTTCACACAGTCTCCTTATTCAGCAAAGTGATGACATAGTATAACTTGCTTTAGTGTTTCTTGCGTTATATGCATCAATACACATGTAAATAGAAGTTGGCAGCTCTCTTGGATTAGAAACTAGAAAGAAAA
>JAPQRN010000013.1:13793231-13816915 GCA_037367275.1 Coranthus polyacanthus
GTTTCTTGCGTTATATGCATCAATACACATGTAAATAGAAGTTGGCAGCTCTCTTGGATTAGAAACTAGAAAGAAAAAGTCTCGAAGCTTCAGATATCCTATATAAATAATATAATATAATCCTAACCACCTTTAGGTGTGACATGAGTTATCAAAGCTATTGAGGTCCCAGTTTTTGTGTAACGAGTCTTTTTCTGTTCTCTCATCAGTAAAACAAACAATGTACGCTAGCCTTTTGTGGGTGAGTGCAAACATGTTTCTTTCATCAAGAAATATGTTTCTTGTTGAGCATTTTTTGAAACGCTTGCATTGCAGATTTATTTCTCAGTGTCAATAGTCACGTACACAGCGCCTATTTCCCACATATGTAATCATATAAAACGTTGTCATGTCTAATTCCTCTTTGCCTGCACCCACAAAAGCTAGATATTTCCTGTTACACATGCAGCGTTTGCATTCACAGCACTCATATCTAGTACAATTGACAGCATACAGTATTTGTTACTTTTTTTCTTTGTTTTAAAAGAGGACCCGAAAGAATTCAGCTGTTGTGGTCTTTTTTCATTATTAGGGAGCGAGAGTGGAAGCCTTCAAAAAGCACACACACAGATAATTTACACAAACACAAAGGTGCAATGAAAATGAAGCATTTTCATCATTAATCACAGTTGGGTTTTCATAGTTAACTAAAACCAGCAGTGGAAAAAACATTCTGTTGATGTCATGTATTCTTTCATCCAACCTTTTACAGCTTCTATAAATCAAGGCTTTCCTTGTGACACCTTAAACACTCAAAATAATGTTTATGTCAATTAGTCCTGATCTTTTAACAGTATGATGTAAATCTCTGTTTCGACCTAAGACTAGTCAGATTCTTATAAAAATACTAAAACTACTTGTAAAACTAACCTGAAATCGAAAACTGAAAGACTCCATAAAAATAAAAACTCATGAATATTTCCCATTGTTACAGTGATGAGTGATTCTCCATGCAGCTGTGTTTTTGTCTGTGCATCGGGCTAAAGCCTTGACCACGGCAGCAGCTCCACCTTGGCCGAACGCCACAGTCACTCCAATAGAGAACAGGAAAGTGACCTACTCAGCGCCTGCACACTGAGCCAAAGCCCTCCGCTCAGCCTGTTTTGGCTGATCTGTCGCACTGAAAGTGAAGCATTTACAGTAAGAGTAGCCCTTCACAGTCAAAACGAAACTGTAAATACCTCTGTGTTATCATGTCCTCTCTCCAGTATGTGGTGGAGATGCTCATTCATCCAGCTCATTGTTTATCGTAAGTGCTTCAGTAGAGGCCACTCAAGGTAATCTGCCCAATTTATGACCAGACACTGAAGATCTCATCTGTTTTCCTGTGTATTATCTGAACACACACAGAGACACACATTTGCAAACTAAACCTGCAGAAAGCCATATGCACAAGGCTGTTTGCCAATAAACAAATTGAAATCAAATGTATAGAGGATACCAGAAATTTGACGTATGTGCATTTTCATTCAGCTGCTTTTACACTCATTTTGAATTTGTGCACAAGAAAGACTGAGTGGGAATGTTGCACAATTTCAAACAATCTTGAAACATTGACAAAAAAAAAAGTTTTTACACTGGAGAGACGTGGCAAAGTATGGATAAAAGGTGGATGTCATATCACCATGTGGTTGCCAATAGCCCTACCTATTGCTTATCTGGATGAACCAACTCCTAGTATTCTCTTAAGAATGGAGGGAAACATGCATAAATTTGCATTTTCCTTTGCAGATTTTCTGAAAATTCAGTTCAAATGTGTGATCCATTTGGTTGGACACCTGGTTGTTGTTTGTGCTTATATCTAAACATAATAAGGTACCTAGGCAAACTGGCAGTAACATGAAACAATGGCTTTTATACATTACAGAGCACAATAATGGGTAATTTAAATGAAAGCTTCTCAATCAATACATGACTAAATCAAACAGTGCTGCAAAAAGCTGAGGTGGAAGCTGAGGTGGAAATGAAAATCTTCCATTTATGTTATTAAGTAGTGCCGCAGTGTCATCCGAGTCCTGTGAAGTATCAGGAAGTTCAGTTAGGGAAAGTAATGTATTCTCCTGTACACAGCTAATGCCTCTCACAGCACTTGGCACATGTCCATTTATGTACTTATCTGTGTGCCTCTATATATCATTTTCAAATTTAATGGAGCGGTAAACCCAGAGTTGATTAATTTTTTACCCACAAGAGTGTCTGTATTCTCTGCTGATACAGAGATCTTTGACTCTGACGATAAAACTGTGGCGCTCATTTTTAAGATTCAGTAGATTATTAGACTGGTATAAAAGAGCAGGTAATAAACATTGTCTTTATCTTCTATCTGTAGCTCTGTCCTGCCCAATGCCATCTGTTCCAGAGAACTCTATCATGAAGGGAACAAACTTCACCTATGGAAGCAAGGTGACTTTCAGGTATTATTTGCATCCTCCACAACACTATAATGTATTAATGACAGAAGGAAATATCAAGTATTACAAACAAAACATATCAAGTAACACAGTGCAAGTCCAGTTTGTCGTTAGCTTCTTTCCTGTTTTTCCTCAGCTGTATGAATGGCTTCCTGCCTCAGATCCCCTATGATTTCCAGTGCCTCTCTAGTCTGAGGTGGAGCGGGACGCCACCTGCCTGTCACCCAGTGACCTGTGGCAGCCCACCAACTGTGGCGAACGCAGACTCCATCCTGAACACAAACACATACAAGTCTACTGTCACATACACCTGTGCTGAGGGATACAGGTATGGATGAATTATCATTATCAACTGCACTAACCTTTTAACATCCAGCCTTGTTACCAGTGACCTGTTTAAGTACAGGTGACATTTTAGCCATGTTTGAACTGATATAGTTTAGGTTGCATTTTAGCCACATGATAAACACAAAGATATTCCCTTTCAAATGAAGTCACATACATGTATTTTGGCCTTACAATTGTGTTGTAACCCTGAGTGAAAATTCTTGTTATAACCCTAACCCTAAAGGCTGGATGTTGAAAGGTTAAATTATGTTGAGTTTTTCTTAGTGTGTGTAAACTAAGCAGTGTGTTGGTGCAAAGACCACAGGGCTCCATGGAGGTGGTTTGTGAAGCGACAGGGCAGTGGAGCAGGCCCATCCCTCGCTGTGTGAGCGTCCTGTGCACTGAGCCCCCAGCCCTAAGAGACGCAGTGACCGTAGGAGAGAACTATGAACTGGGAAACAAGGTGCACTATGTCTGCAAAGAAGGGTAAATGTGGATGAAGTTTACTCAGTTTGGTCTTTTGTCAATTTAAAGTTCAATATGTGATATTTAGTGTCATCTAACGGTGAAGTTGCAGATTGCTCTCAGCTGAATTTTGGTGGTTAAAGGTCAAAGACACTATGACCTCATTAAACATATTTTTTAACTGGGATTTCAAGAATTCTTACACTAATTATGACATTACACACAATGTAATAGGATAAAATGATTGCTTTACACTAATCTCTTTTTATCTCTTTCTGCAGCTACACCCTGATTGGTCCAGAGACCAGAGAGTGTCTGTCAACTGGCCAATGGAGTGAGAGCTCTGCCCAGTGCGTCCCCCGGTCCTGTGGCCCCCCGCCTGCCATCGACCATGCTGAGCCCTATGAGAGCCACCAGCTGTTCGGAGACACTGCAAACTACTACTGCACTGACGGATACACTGCTGGCAACAACTCTAGGATGGTGTGTAATGCTCAGGGAATGTGGGCCCCTCCTGACGGAATGGAGGTCCCCCGCTGCATTGCAAACTTCTGCCTGCGTCCGCCTGACCTGCCCCACGCCATTTTAGATTCAGTCAACAAACCTAAATACGCTAGTAACACTGAAGTGAGCTATAAATGTGAGGAGGGCTTTATGCTCAACACCACAGCGACACTGAGGTGCCTGATGGGAGGAGAATGGGAGCCTTCACCCTATGATATTGGCTGTGTGCCGGTGAGGTGCTCCAAGCCCAACAGCATTGATCGGGGTTATGTGATTGGAACAAACTACAGTTTTGGAGCTATGGTAGCATATAGCTGTGATAAAGGCTTCCTGATCAGAGGGGAGAAGAGGAGGACCTGCAAGGCCAATGGAGAGTGGGGAGGAGTCCTACCCACCTGTGTACCTGTATCCTGCTCTGCACCTCCTCCACTAAAGAATGGATACATCCAGGTCCAGGTCAGTAAAAAAGTAAAATACTGGTCTCTGAGATGTAGTGAAGTAGAAGTGTAAAGCTGCAGAAAATGAAATACTAAAGTACAAGTACCTAGTACATGCCACCACTTTCTAAACAAACATAATTTGAAATTTTTATGTGTAAATTACATATATATATCTCTGTTTATCTCCCTGTAGGCAGGCAGAGGGCGATTTACCTTCAACAACAAAGTGACATATGCCTGTAATGCAGGCTACAGACTTATGGGTCGTCCGGATCGAGTTTGTCAAGCAAACCGTCAGTGGTCTAACAGCGATCCTCCTACCTGTGTCCTTTTGACCTGCGACCCCCCTCCTGACATCGTCCATGGACACTACAGGGGTTCGGAGTTCCAAGTGGGCCGAAAAGTGGAGTACATTTGCGACGAAGGTTATGAGCTGGCCGGGGACGCCGTCTGGACATGCCTGAAGTACGGAAGGTGGGATAAGACAAAGCGTCCCCGCTGCTCACCGGTACAGTGTCCAGAGCCGCCACTGGAAGAGAACCACCTGGTTTTGAAGGGCCTGGACTCTGAATCTGGAACAGTGGAATTATCTTGTGAGGATGGCTACGTCCTGGAGGGGGCCCGGGTTCTCCGCTGCACCCCATCTCAGGAGTGGAACGACACGTTTCCTGTGTGTAAGCAGGTTTTTTGTGGCTCACTGCCTGAGGTGTCATTTGGAGGGCCTGTCTTGTCCTCTTCCTCTACCCCATTCACCTTTGGTTCACTGGTGACCTACACTTGCATGGACGGCTTCACATTAAGAAAAGAGGGCTCAGTGTCCTGTCAAGCCAGTGGACAATGGAGCAGCCCTTACCCAGAGTGTATTCCAGTTGAATGCCCTCAGCCTGTAGAGATTTCTAATGGTATTGTTGATGTCCAGGGTCTGATGTACCTCAGTAAAGCAATGTACAGCTGTAAGACTGGATATAATTTAGTCGGCAACTCCACTGTGCTCTGTGGAGACAAGGGACTCTGGATTGGAGGGGTGCCTTCTTGTCGCCCAATTGAATGCTCAATCCCTAAACAGATAGTCAATGGAAAAGTGGTGTATACAAAACTCCAGTATGGCCACAGTGCCACCTACTCCTGCCGACGTGGTTATCGTCTCCAAGGTCCAGAGACTCTGAAATGCCTGGCCACTGGGGAGTGGGATGTTGAGCCACCAACTTGTGTGCAAATATCCTGCACTCCACCCCAACCTATTGAAAATGGTTTTGTAGAGGGCCAGGATCACAGCTTTGGTGTCACTATCTTCTACAGCTGTTTCCCCGGCTTCCAGCTCGTAGGACAGGACCACCTGACGTGCGAAGAGTTTGGATGGTCCAGTTCCGTTCCTGTCTGCGTGCCCTCGGACTGTGGTCTGCCTCCTCACATTGACTTTGGGGAATACGTCAGGGTCTCACAACTAAGTGGAGGCTCTGATACTTCAGAACACACTGGAACCACACCCATGGACTTGAGTTTCCTTCACGGGACGCTCATAGAATATCGTTGCCAAAAAGGTTACGACCTGACAAGCCCCACCCGGCTGGTGTGTCAGGAGGATGGAGGCTGGAATGGGACTGCCCCGTCTTGTGTCCCCGCAGAGTGTGACACTCCACCTAATCCAGAGAATGGCTGGGTCAATGTTACTGATACTTGCCTTGGCAGTACAGTCAAGTATACTTGTGAGGACGGATACGAGCTGGAGGGAAACCCTGTTCGGCAATGTGTATCAGGGAGAATTTGGACTGATGAGGCCCCAGTTTGTCAGCCAGTTTCCTGTGGTGACCCAGGGTCTATCCCTAACGGCACAGCTCATGGAGGTGCCTTTGTGTATCCTGAGGTTGTGCACTATGAGTGTAGTCCTGGCTTTGTACTCAAGGGTACTGATACAATTGCCTGTCAAGCCGATGGACAGTGGAACGGACAGAAACCTTGGTGTGAACCAGTCTCGTGCGGTCCTCCTAAAATCCCTAAAGATGTTACTTTTAATGGAGATGAGTTCACATATAATTCTGAACTAGAACTGAGCTGTCCGCCTGGTTTTCTCTTAAAGGGGAAATCAATCAGTGTTTGCCAGGCTGATGGCACCTGGAGCCATGAGGGTCCTACCTGTGTACCTGCCCAGTGTGGAAAACCCTCATCAATACCCAATGGGCGTGTGTTAGGTTCAGAATTTGGATTTAATAGTAAAGTCAAGTATGAATGTGATGAGGGATACACTCTTGATGGAGACTTGACACGCATTTGTCAGTCAGATGGATTTTGGGACAAACCAGCCCCTCGCTGTGACATCATCAGTTGCGACCCCCCTGAGGATATAAGCCATGGCTTCCTCAACGGATCCAGTTTCAACTACGATGACATAGTGGAGTACGTGTGCTTCGATGGCTATGAGGTTTTAGGGGATCCCATCCTGCGATGTTCGGCGCAGGGCGTCTGGGTTGGCACTGTGCCTAAGTGTCAGCCCTGCGTCTGTGCTCTCCCTGTTGTAAAATTTGGGGTGGTTCTGGGACGCGACCGAGCCTGCGGGGACCGGGTGCACTTCCAGTGTGACGAGGGCTACAAGCTGCTGGGTCCATCGCAGGCAGTGTGTGAGAAGGGAGAGGTGTGGAGCCCCGGGGTACCTGTGTGTGGTCGGGGGAGGTGCAGCGTTTCCCCGCCCACAGTTCCCAACGCTGTCCTGCAGGGCAGTAGTGGTACCTTCACAGAAACAGTAATATACACGTGTAGGCCTGGCTACCAGCCCATTGGGCACCCACACCTCTCCTGTGGACGAGATGGCAGGTGGGGGGAGCCCAGGATCAGCTGTGAGCCTTTGAACTGTGGAAAACCTCCAGTTGTAGCCCACACTCAGGTGCTGGGAGACGACTTCAACTTTCCAAGCCGGGTCACCTATAGGTGAATATTTATTCTGAGCATGTGTTAAACCTTGATCTTTTCAGTAGGTGGGTTTTCATCCAAATGCATCGAAAATTTTAACCAAATTTTCAGAGGTTTGGCAAAACAAAAAAGCTAATTTATGTGCATTTCCATCCCTACTGTTATGTGAATATTAAGAGCTGGTTCTTCATCATCATCATCATCATGGTTTAAAAGTTTGCCTGTTAAAAGTAGTATTTCATACAATAACATAGCCTTTTTTTATTTAGTCTTTCAGTTTTATTTTAGATTGAAGTTTAATTTTAGTTTTTTTAATTGTACAAATTACGATGGAGGATTAGATTAAAATATAGAGAATAAAATCTCACATTTTACTTCTTACTCATCTTCATATGTCTTCTATTTTAATAAGTGCAATTATAGTGCAATTAAGGTTTTATTATTTTACTAAATGTATTATTATGTATGGTCTTTCTATTACTCAGTTATATAGATAACTGCCTTCACCCCAACTCGATATATTTTCCACATTTAAATAAAGGTTGACTGAAGCTTAAGCACATAAATATAGTTTGTTGTGAAGTCGTGTAGTTCCCTCTTGCCTCATTGTTTTTAATGTCATTGGCCTCCAGGTGTGAAGACGGTTATGAGCTGGCGACACAGACAGCGTCTTCAACGTGCCAGAGTGATGGAACCTGGTCCAAACACAGCATTCGGTGCCGGCCCATCCCCTGTCTGCTGCCAAGCAACTTCTCCATCCCACATCTGGTGATCACTGGCAAAGACCTTACCCCTGTAGGGGCCACCATCACCCTTTCCTGCCCTACTGGATTCTACCTGCAGGGGTCAGCACTGGCTGAGTGTCAGGTATAAAAGATGTTGTCCACACTTTGTAGATTATTAATCTTAATGTCAATGAAATAATGATGAAGTTCAAAAATATCCACTTGGTCCTTCTACATGCCTGTAAAGAAGACATTGTGATCTGTTTTAAGCTGTTCAGCTGAACTGCAACAGCCCTATTACAACCACTAATAATAAATAGCTGGAACAATAGCTGCAAATTAAAAAAATAAGGCAGCGATAGTAAAATGTATTTTTATTGTAGACAGTATGAACACAACACAACATGTTTCGTCTGGTCGACTTCATTTCATTTGTAAATATACATCCACTCCTCACATTCAGGCTGCAAAACATTCGAGAAAAAGATGGAACAGGAGCAATTTAGGACCAATAATGAGTTAAAATAATGAGGTACCAATGTGATTTGAAACAGATGATTTGAAACAGGTGATATGACAACATTTTGTAAAATATAAATTACAGTGTGACGCAAATAATTAGTCATGTTGGGTTTGTGGCAACCTGTGAAGAAAGGGAAAAGGAAAGTCAAATCACAAGCCACATCATTTTCCTAGAAGCTTATCTCTGAAGTTTGTTTCCCTCTGCTTCTGCTGAATGCGGTAATAAGAAACCATGAATAATTTAGTCATGTCCTGTCTGTGTGTGTGTTGATGTGGTGTTGTTGTTTTGTGTGATAAGCCGGGTGGAGGCTGGGCTCCGAGCATCTCTTCAGTTTCCTGTGAGCTGGTGGTTTGTGAGAAGCCTCCTCCTCTTCTTCACGGTGTCACTGAAGGAGACAGCTACAACTATGGAGACTTTATCATGTACTCCTGTCTTCCTGGCTTTGACTTGAAGGTACTGCTAATCATACTACTGCACAGTTTAGTAGCTCAGCAGTGGAAGTTGTTACATACCTAAAATCGACAGCACAATAATAAGCAACACTGATTTCTCCTCAGTAATCAATGCGAGTGTGGGGCTGTTCGGACCTGCATTAACTGGCATTTTTTGTGATCCTATCACCAGTGGTCGGCTCGAATGCCAGGTGTGAACTAGTGTTGTACTACTCAAGATTGGTCTTGTTGTTGAGATCGGTCTTTAGACCACTTTTCATAAATCTCAGCCTCGTCTGGGAATAGACTGAATAGCCCGTCAAAGTAACACTGTGTCTTATAGTCTTCACATAGTAGGTTATTGCTTTTCATTATAGCTCCGTTAGCTGAGCTCTGTTCTTAGACAGAAAACAGCCACAGTAAAACCACAAATCACCTTCCTTAAAGTTTGTGTTGTCAGTAGCTGCACTAAAGATCTGTTTTTGAATTGTTCAAACAAGGTCACAACTGTCACAGTTTAGTCTGAACAGTGTATCAACAAATGGCAGCAAACATAATAACATAACATAGTAATTTTGTACCTTCATAAGCTTCGTAATCAAACTCACCACTCTAATGATACTTTTAGGTCATTTTTTGAAGTACCACATACAGCTCCTTTAAAGATGTTTGACCATTTCCAAAATGCCTGCAGCAAATGAAATTTTGCTTTTCTACCTTTTAGGCTATAGATGAGCTTGTTTAGTTGCATATAGAAGGGGCAGGTGAGATGTGGTCATAAGTGGTCACTGTAGAGACATATTTTAATGCTAGGTGTGGTACTGATGTACTTTGAGCTGTCCTGCGACTACAGAGCAAACAAAATGCCCTGAGTCACAAGGAAATCAATGTCATGGGTGTTGATTGTATCATGTTTCCTGTTATCACTGCAAATCAATACTAGGGATACATTGCAGTGCTCTAGTCATCTGCTGATTCTGTTTCACACTCTGCTGTCTTTCCTGCATGGAGACATTATTCAGACCTGCCAGGGATAAAACAGTCTTCTTTCACGATTTCTTGGTACATGATCCTGGCTGCTGATTTGTGAAACACTACAGAGGACATCCTGTCACAGTGCGCTGCTGTTAAACAGTAGGCTGTCCATGCTGACCTAATGTCTGGCAATCAGATTACAAAAAGTCACATGACTTCTCCACAGCAATCAATAGCACAGTGTAGTTGGAAGCAGAAACACAAACAGGAGGTGCTGAGTCACTGTGTTTGCTGATTTGTTTATACACAGTAGCCTCCTCAGTGTGAATACTCACTGTAATATGTGCAGTTTTAATGCCTCAAAGCCACACAAAGAGCACAGTATTTGCAATTTTTTAATAACATTATCTCAGTCATGTCATGGATCTCTATTTTATAATGTTTCCTGTTATTACTGCAAATCAATATGTGCTGCACATTATAGAGCTGAGATTAGTTGTAGCTTTACCTAATGTTGTCTTTGTAACAGGGAGACTCTGTTCAGACCTGCCGTGGAGACAGAACGTGGAGTGGCACCCAGCCTGTGTGTGTTGGTACGTTTTATTTTTTACATTTTACAAACAATGGGATCTCTGTAAAAGAAATGTCCAGTACTACAGATGTAGACACAAGTGGCAATCAGCAATGAGCAGCTTAAAAATCCACTGAGGTGGCTTTAATATCCAAAATAAAGAGTTGTAGAAATCCATTCAAGTCATTTTTCAAGTCAGTAGGACTGACGTAAATTTCATTCCATGCTTGGATAAAAAATTCCCTCCAGTGTCATCTCCACAGCACTTTGAGTCTTTTGAATTATGTCTAACGTAAAGTGGAGTGAAACGAGAAGTGCGCTCGTTAGACCACATTCCTCCGACAGTGTGCTTATGGTATGGAGGGCGTAACCCAGGTTTCCTCACAATGTTGGGCAACCCATGTGTACATTTTTACACATACATACATTGACTGCACCACTCCTTTGTTTATGGTTGTCTATTGTCTCCCCCCAGCACAGTCCTGTGGGCCTCCTCCCACAGTGACTAACGCCCAGGTGCAGACAACAGGAGAGACTTACCTACATAATGCCAGCTATGTATGTAATGCTGGTCTGCAGCTGGTCGGCCCAAAGACCGTCGTCTGTCTGGCCAACGGCACGTGGAGCCTTCCACCACCTACGTGTGAAGGTATCAGCATTCAGTTGAGGAAAGATGAACAGATTTTCTAGAAAAAGATCTAGCTCTGCATTTCTCTGAAGAAGCAATCGATATGAATAGAAGAAATGAGTACCTACCACAGAAGACATTTTAGTTTCACTTTACATTACAACTGAGTTTACAACTGCCCTTTTCCAGATGGTTGGTTTAGTCTAATATTTCCATGAAATGAAATAGAAACAGCTACTTCAGCATTTTGCAGCCGTGATTCATGGTTATTACACAGAAGCCCAAGTGTTTCCAGGTAACAAGTCACCGCATTAATCATATTACCAATTTTAACTCCCAAGAATTTCAGTCTAATATTACCCAGATACACCACACTATTCCCTGGTTACTTTGGTAATTACATGGTAGTTATTACCTCATTATTATCAAACGATGACTCCACTATTACCATGTTATTCCCAAGCTGTAATGTAAAGGTCTGTTACTGTCAGATGATTGTTTTTGATCTCCATTCTAATGATAACCTCTGTGTCCGCCAGCGGCCAGGGGCTGCGACAGTCCGAAGCAGATTCTTCACGGTAAAGTGCAGGAACACAACCTGAACACGGGACGCGCTGTGGAGTTTCAGTGTGACAAAGGCTACAGCCTGGTGGGAGACCCTATAGTGGTGTGTATGGGGGGCAGCACCTGGAGCTCCACTTTCCCCACCTGCCAACGTGAGAAACACTGCCTTTCACTCACTCAGCAACTAACTGTCAGTCAGTCACACACACACAGAACACACAGGAAGTTTTTCACAACTTCCCCTGAGTTCTGTGTGTGTGTGAACAATCTGCTGCATTTTTGTAAAATGTTTACAGCAGCTCTTTGCAACCTAACTGAATTTGATTATCTTTTTCACAACATACCCAGTGATGAAAAGCTCAGTGAGTCACAGGAGTTGGTAATTAGAACGAGTCAGGGCAGTTCACTGGAATAGATGTTTTTAGTCTTATGTCAGGATTTGCACAATGGAAAACTTGAGCCTACAGCTGTTTCTGGTGAAAGGGAGACATGAAGAAAACAAAGTTTACTGTGTTTCATAATATTAAAAAATTACTGGCTTTAATAGCTTGTATTGGTATGTTATTGAATATTTTTGTTTATTCCACAAACTACTGACAAGAGCCTGAGAGCATTTATTTCTATATCCTTTATTTAACCAGGTGAAATCCTTATTGAGATTAAAAATCTCTTTTCCAAGAGTGACCTGGCCAAGAGAGCAGCATAGACATTGTTACAACAATAAAGCCAAAACAAACAACTTTCATACATTACAAATGAATAAATACAATATCTAGTTAAGTACAATTTAAGAAGAAGTTCAGAAAGGACAGAAAACGGCGAAAAAAACGAAAAAAATCTGTTTTCAGACCTTGAATAAAGGAAAACAAGTTCACTTTCCTTTCAAACAACACAAAACTAAGTGTAATAGAATATATTAATTTACTCATTATGCCATCAATGCATTACCTTACAGTGTTAGACAAAGCCATACAAAAATTCCAGACTGCCCCTTTTTCTCTGTCGGCTCCTTCCGTGACAATCTGAAACCGCTAAAACAGGTTCTGTCATTTGTGTCCATCACAGCTAAGTCGTGCCCAGCTCCTCCCGGCTGGAGGTCCAGCAGCGAGACCGGGTCCCAGCAGGGTTTCCATGTGGGCCAGTCGGTCCGAGTCACCTGCCCCAAAGGTCAGCAGGTCAAAGGCAGCGGAACCATCAGCTGCAGACCAGACCAGACCTGGAGCCCCATCAGCTCCGTGTGTGAGAGTACGTACAGTATATCTGATATGGTTCTATTATTTACTTAACAAAGACATTCACTTTCCATTATAAATTAAAATGAGCCAATTCTATACAAAGTGTCATTCCTTACCTTCAAACAGATGTATTTCATAAACGTAAGACATGGTTCTTAACTCCCAGTGATTGTCACATGACGTCCAGACATCGGTTGTTGTTACCACTCGCTCTGCGTTTGACAGTTCTCATTTGACTTTGTTACTGTGATGCACAACTGTGGCAGGCATTTGTTGGACAAGTGCTGTCTACTTGGCATCTCACACGTGGGCCCTGAAGTCTTTACCGGGTCACAAAGCCCTCTGTGAGGTCAACAGGTTGAAGATGCTGTGATGACCTTGGATCAGTCTTCAATATCCACGTCGTTGTTGTGTGTGTTCTCGCTGATGCTTTGATGCCTCACTGTTCACCACGTCAGCGTTCTGTACCTACGCTACAGCGTTACTCTCGCTACTCTCAGGTGTTGATGCGACCAATGAGAGGTGACGCCATCAACCGGATCACGGTACATTCAGACCGAATCAGGGGTCCACGTAGTGACTTGGTCGTATCTTTAAAGCTCACGTCGGTTTTCGATTTCAGAAAACTACTACTTTTGAAAAATCAGGAAAAATCTGGTGCACATTTTCAAATATTTCCTGTTATCATGTCGAGGGCAGATTTTAGTTTAAACGTGGAATTAAACCTTAGATTTAAAATATGTTAAAATGTGAATACATCCCTGCTGAGTTCATATTGTAAGACAAAATTGGTAAGTACTAGAGGCTGCTTTAAATGTTTGGTTCACTACTCTTTTTTTACTACAAAAATCATACATTGTGATGCTCTAATCAATTGTTATGTTGCTTCTTCTTCGATGAGTATGAGGCCCACACCGAGGATGAAGAAAATCTGATGTTTTGAGAATAAAGTTGTAATTTTGCCTGTTTCTTAATAGAAGTTAATAAATCATGCAGCATCAGATCATTTAATGAAACAGCTGTTGACTCTGTTGATCAAATACAAACAGCAGCAGCTGGACTCAGACTGTGGCGTTCGGGTCAGCTGGGAATTCAGACAACTCTCATAATGTTAAGCCTTTTTCCTGCATTGCAACTTTTTTCATACAATTACAGCTTTATTCTCATAATATTATGACCTTTTTCTAATTATGTTATGACTTTTTTTCTCAAACTATTACAACTATTTTTATAATATTTCATTGTTTTCTCATATAATTATAACTTAATTCTCTTCTCAAAATATTCTGTCTCGATTCTTAAAATATCAGGTTTTGTTTTTAATCCTCAGTGTGGCCTTAATCCTCCTCCTCATAAAACCCTCTGTTCCAGGTCATGTGATTTAGCTCCATTTGTGAAAATCAGCCAGATGATTAGAAGGATCTTTTTTCTTCTAAACCAGTGAATCCTGTTGTAATCCGGAGATGATTCTGTTAAATAACGGTGTATGTGTTGTGGATCTCCTCTGCATGCATGTCGCTCTACACTTGCGCGGCTGCCGCTTCAGTTCTGCCTGTAATCATAAGTGCTCTTTTCAGTTGCTCTCCTTTGTTGTCTTTCTCTCGCTGAGCTTTTATCAAAACAAATAAAGCGGCATCAAACGTGCTGTTGGTGTCCTGTATCCTGCACTAATTATGGCCATCTCTGCAGCTGCTATGGCAACCTTTGTCACCTAAACCTCTGATCTTTCTTAGGCCCAGTTGTCCTAATTATGCAACACAATAGCTCCTACGTTGCTATGACTCGTCGTTTGCGTTTGCATGGTGTTTATTCTCTGACATGCATGTGTAACATAATCTTTTTTTATTACCATTTTGTGCCGTGAGGGGATTGTTTTTTTGTCAGCAAAGTCTTGGTTTAGCCACCCAACTGACACGTCTGCATGAAATCCACTGTCTTCACATGCAACGAGGGGTGATGAGGATTACAGAGCAAACAGTTGGTCCCTGTCAGTGTTGTACTTTTATATCTGATGTTTTTGATTCATTTCGCTGCTGTACATGTTTAACGTTGAGCTCATTTGAACTACTTTACAAACTGTTGGGTAGTTTAACCTACAGCAATGCATCATATTCTATAAGATCATCATATGTTTGTTGCGCCGCCGTCCTGAGAGAACCACGTGTCTCTAAAAAGTCAACTTTCAGGTCCGTTTTGAGCTTTGTGTTAATTTCAGATGCATCCACACTATGCATCTCCATAAGAAGGTCTGTCCATTATGTTTGAAACATCATGTCCCAGCAGCAGCCGGACAGAATGTCTTCAAATTTTGGCATTGGATACTTGGATTAGATTTCGACACATTTAGAGGATACGTGGTTTCCACTATACAGAAAGGGAAAGCTGTCAGACAAATGTTGTGGAGTAAAAGGTTCAAGAAGTGAAGTACAAGTACCTCAAGTAAAAGTACTGGTGCCTGGAAGGTTTCTTTCTGAATCATTGGTGAATGAGTTACAAAAACGACAAAAATCAGATACCAAACACTGTAAAATTTGAGGAAATAACATTTTAAGGGAACGTCTCTAAAATGTAATTAACACTTCTGACTGCCTCAACAAGAACTAAACCTTATGAGCAGCTTGAGATGCTTTCCAGCTTTGCTTGAACAAGAGTTTGATATGTATAAACGGAGTATTGGGGTCACACTGAAGGGAAATAATCTGATAGTAACATATGTAAAAGTCTTACTGGCATAAAAGAAATACTTTTTTCATGATAGTGCGACTCTTTTCTCATATAATTCTGACTTTACTCTTGTAATATCAGGACTTCTGGAAATATTAGCACTTTATTCTCATAGTATTCTGACTTTGTTCTCGAAATATCAGATTTTTTTTTTATCCTCGGTGTGACCTTAATACTTCATAGACATGTCCCCAGTTCAGTGAATGAAATGTATGTCACTTTTATTAAGCACAAACAAAACATGGCCGAGCAATCTAGCCATAAAGACATAAATGTAGCCCCAGCAGAGGTGTAGTGAGTAACTCCGAGTCGTTCCATCTGGGCTGTTGTACAGGGGTGTCCTGTGGCCCTCCCCTCCACGTGGCCAATGGGGTGGTGCGGGGGGCGGTCTTCCAGTTCGGGGACGTGGCGGTGTACTCGTGTTTTGGCGGCTACGCCATGGAGGGCGTTGGAAGGAGCAGGTGTCTGGAGAACGGCACCTGGACGCCGCCTCCCACCTGCAGAGGTAGAGAGAGGAACGACAGAAGAGACCCCCCCCTCCCTCCCCCCCCGGGACGCTTCCTGCTTCTCCTGGCTGTTTCTCTTTGCACATGACGTCACGCTGCTTTCCAGCCTCTTCATTCTCCGACAGATAACACGTATCATGTTCTGTGGAGGAAATGAAGCGCTCTGTGCCTCCTCTTTGCTCTATCCTCAAGTGCCTACTTCACTTACACCTGTTGCATGTGCACAGTATGTGGAAGATGAAGTTTCCAAAAATGACCTCCACTGTCCTGCTGCTCCGTGACTTTCCCTATTCTGTCTTGACACTCGGTTCTTGACATTTAACCGTTTTTACAGCCTGGATCCAATCTCAGAAAAACAATAACCAGCCTTACATGTCAACACTGTTAAAAGGCTCGTTTTCTACACAGCCCTGTAGTGTCATTTTTTTTCCTTTTTCCTGTGAAGGATTTGGCAAAAACATACAGCACGACATGTAAATATATATCTTCAGCTATCCAAATGTCCGTAGTTAAGGATTTTACAAAAGACCTATTGTGTGAACAGGAATTACAGGAATGTGACATGCAGTTTAGTCTGGCTAAAATGATTGTATGTTGTAGAGAAAATGGGTTTACCAAGAATGTACTTTAAGCAAATTCAGTCATAGAATAACCGAAAAGCACCGACAGAAAGCAAAGATCAATGTTTTATGTCTGTGCCCTTTAAAGGATTTCTAAATGGTTCATAATTAAGTTAAGTAGGTAGTAAATATCAAATCATTAATAAGCTTTTATATTACATTATTTATAAAAAGGACAACAGTGACCTCAGATCTCTTTGTCTTTGGTTACTGAGCTTCATTTGTCTGATATTCATTCATTATTTACCAGCATTTAACCACCATTAGCATATATTGATACTCAAAATATTCAACTGGACTCATATCAAACCAACAGATGCTCACACTAAGGCTTTAAAGGTTCAATGTGAACATTTTGACACTTATTGATGTTGTTCAACTCCATGTCTAAGCTAACGGTAGCTCGCTGAAGAAGTCTGGAGTGAACGTTAAGGACTGACCACTGGTCTCCGAGACTGAAATCAGGTTGTTATCATGGATGCAGGCAAATGACGGTCGTTAGCTTAGACGTGGAGTCGGCTAACGTCAACAAACAACCAGCTCTCATATCGAACCCTGAAAGATTTGCATGAACCTGTTGGACTCTGTGCTGTGCTGGTCATCGTTAGCTTAGACATGGAGTCGGCTAACGTCAACGACCACACGCAAATCTGGAGCCAGTCATTTGTTAGCTGTATGTGTGACACTTTACACGCGTACAACAAACGGAGATTAGCTTAAAAGCAGAGTTTGTTGTTTTTTTCTAATTTATTAGTAACCTTCGCTTTAATAAGACACACACATAACACATCAACGTTACAACCAAGCAGCCTATCATGACAAAAGGATGAAAAAACCAAGTAAAAATAAAAAAGAGACGACGTTAGCTAAGTACACTTCTAAGCTAACGGTGTCTAGGCTAATCTGTTGTACACTAGCTGCTGTCAGCTTAGAAATGGAGTAAGCTAACGTCAACAAACAGCTGACTCCCTGCACAAAACAGACACAAACTTCACATAAGCGCATGAGCGTGTGCAAATCTTACATATTAAACCTTTAACTTTAAATAAAGGGTGGCATGTTTTACACCCAAGTCACCCAAATGTTAACAAATGGTTCAACATGCTGAGTGATAGAGGGACAAGATAAAGTAAGCTAAGAAACAGAATTGATGTATGAAAACGGTAATAATTCTTTAATAACCTAATTATAAACCCTTTACTGCTTTAAATCCTCACTTTCAGCGGGGTGCGCCACTTTCTAGGCAACAAATGAGAGATTCAAAGCATCGGGTAAAAGCATTAGTCAAACGACAGAAGGAGAATCCACCACCAATCCATTACAGCATGAAAATTCAAATGACCACTCATGGTCTCAGGGTGTTCTGTGTTTTTTTTGTTTTTTTTTTCCGACATCAGGATCCAGGCTCTCCTTTCCTCAGCAGCTGCTCACATAGTGCATGTTCCCAACACTAATAGGAACATCAGGGACGACCGCGATGAGGGGGTTTCTGTCCTTGACTTGCTTCTGCAGAGAAATGTAATCTTCAGTGAGTGAATGCTGCCTTTGTTCCGCTGCATGGCCTGAAGTTACCCTCGTTGTTCTGGTGTCTGTGCCGCAGAAATAACACATGAACCCTGTAACTGTTTCCTCGTCTCCTTTCACTGTAAATAATATCCTTGTCTCTTGTGTAAAGCTGTGTGTGTCTGCGTGTTCATTTCCTGTCATCTCGATCTGATGCGTGTGCGTGTTATGATGTGTCTCCTCAGCTGTGTGTTGGCTGCAGTGTCAGAACGGAGGTGTGTGTCAGAGGCCGAACACCTGCTCCTGCCCCGAGGGCTGGATGGGCCGACTCTGTGAGGAGCGTAAGTATCTGAGATGAAGAAATGTTTAAATCCAAAACGTGAGGGCCGCAAGTGTTGTATGAACGGGATGAGTAATGGAAGTGAGGGCGAGGATCGCACATCGTTTCCTCCAAAAACAGACTGTGGTAAAAGGAGAAATATTGATTCAACTTCAACCCCAGTAAAAGTGAAAGAGTCCACAGTTTTACATAGTTTTGGTCTCATAGCGATTTGCTAAACCTGTTTCCATTCGCATTGACCTTTTTTCTATATGTCGTCTTTTAAAAAAAAACCTTTTGCAATGTTTTGAGAGTTTGTTTGTTTTTTAAGCTGCTGGATGGAAACGTACCCACTGTGTCCTTTATGTGATTTTCGTCTTGTTTACGAGAAAGGTCAGCTGACGTTTTCTGCTTCCTGTCTTTAATGGATAAATAGAATGTTTACATCCCTTATTTACTTGGACCTCGCTGGTTTCCGAGACCAACTGGATCGCTTAAAACCGGCGTGTTCCGCCACACAGAGAGCCTCCACAGTCGATGACATGTTGTTTACTCCGGTGTCTCTTTGCTCTGTGTAATGACAGCGATCTGCATCCTGCCGTGCCTGAACGGAGGCCGCTGTGTGGCCCCCTACCAGTGCGAGTGTCCCACCGGGTGGACGGGCACGCGCTGCCACACCGGTGAGTTCACATGACGCGGAGGAAACTCTCCCTCCACGTCAGCAGCACCAGCCCTCCGACGTCACTGTTCATACTCGTAGATTTGAGCTTATTATCAGTACAGGAGAAAATAACCAATCCTGTGGTGAGCTGAGGTTTGTCCAAATCAATCCATTCATTAAAATCAAACGTCTTTTGCTTCTACGTGTACATTTACAGGACGTCAGTCTGTCAGAATAATTTCCCAGGCTGCGTTTGTTTGTGATAATGTTTGCACCTTAACTCGATAACAAATAGAGCTAAGATGATGAAACTCGGCACTAATGTTGACCATGACCCGCCCTGGTCACCCATACATGTTGGAGTCAAAAGGTCAAAGTTCAAAGGTCACAGGATCTGTAAGATTATTACCTATGAGTTACCAAATGATTACCATGGTATTACCGAGCTGTAAAGTGCTACCCATGTGTGTTATGATCTTTCATTGGTCTATTTTATGTGTTTTTCATGTTTTATCCTTTTTAATAATCTATTCTTAGTAATTATCATTTTAACTCACAGTTTCATATGTTTTATCCTACTTATTTCATGAGGTTTTGTTCTTGATTCACTTCAGTGGTTGGTTGCTGGTTTTGTTTTGGCCCTAATTCATACTTTGCACATTGTGCTTCCATCTGGAATGAAATGTACAATATTGAAGTTTTTCCTGCTAAATCCAGCCAATTTACGTCATTCCCAGATGCAGTCGTTAGTAAGACGGCAGTGCTGCGCTAACGTGACACAAAAGTAGTTTTCCATCTAGTGTTGCGAATGTACAGGTTTTTACTGCTGTATTTTTACTTTGAGAAGCGCAGATTTGAGGATGTGATCGTAAAAGACAGACGCACAACACTTCCAGGAACTGGCAGTTGTTTCCCCATCAAACACCTGGATAATAAAATAATAATGAGTGTGTTGTATTGTGTCCACAGCTGTGTGTTCGTCGCCCTGTTTGAACGGAGGCAGATGCATCAGACCGAACAGGTGTCACTGCAGCGCCGGCTGGAGCGGACACGACTGCTCCAGGTAAAAATCACACTCAACTCAGAAAAGTCCAGCTTCTGAAATGGACATCTCTAGTGTCATTAATACAACGTGAAGACTATTAAACCATTATGACTTCAATAAGATTATTTTCTCGTTGTATCTTATGTCGCTCTTGTTTGGAATCTTTACCAAAGGATTCACCGGACGATCATCTTTTTTGTGTCACTGTGTCGTTCGTTTAGGCCGAAATCGGTCTTGGTCTCAAGTAACGAGCCTCGTCTTGAAAACATAAGTGGGAAAATGTAGGGAGTAAAAGGAAAAAGTTGGAAAAAGGAAAAACAAAGTACTGGCACTTGAAATCTCTACTGAAGCAGTTATACTTTATGTAACTGTATCACAAACTACAACCAAGACTGAGATCCTGTTTTTGTGTTTGGATTCGAGTCAGTGCTCAGATTCCCACTTTTCTCTGCAAGTGAACGGAGTAAAGTGACGAAAGCCCAAACAAATGCGCTTCACGGGAAAACTCTTGAGCAGCCACAGTGACTCCCGGGCTTCACTGGAAACCCCTTCATCTTTATAAATATGTTAACGAGCGAGGTCTGCTGGATTTCTGTAGTCATGCTGGTGGGAGTGCGCTCTTCGCATACCTTCTGATACGCGTCCAGTCCCGATCGGTTATTGAGAGAGAAAACTGAAAACGTACGATAGATTAGAGGTAACTCGTTGACCGTTCTTTCTCTCTGCAGGAAAAGGAAATCAGGATACTATCACTTCTAAAGTCTTCCAATCAGCTCCATGTGAACCGTCTTCTCGAGGGACTTCGTGTATAGTTAGGGACACACTTGTAAAGCATTCATTCTCATCTCTCTTCAAAGGCAAAGCAAGAACCATTTTGTAAAATAAAGCTGTATTTTTTCATATAGAGAATCAACAGTATTAAACATATGCTGCTATATACTTGTACGATGTGTAAAAAAAAACTATTGATGTGATTGTTCAATGTATATGTGTAAACTATTCTCACATTTTTATTAAAGCATAAAATACCATTAAGTGGTCTTTCGGTCCCGTTTGTTTGCACCGACGCATTTTATTTATTTCTTCTAACATGTGATGAGAATGTGCAGCAGCTTCGGGACTAAACTGATCCAGAACCTGTCAAGAGTCAACTACGTCTATAAACACCACCACAACAAGGTCTTGTTGACATCTTCATTTATTAGATCCCCTTAAACACATAACATGTCATACAAAGAAAAGCTTAGCATTATTTGCCAGTTCTCATCTTATAAAAAGTATTAAAAGTGGGTGTCAGGTTTGGATCTACTTTTATCTGGTTAAGACAAAAATCACACTGACCTGACAGGACTGTGTCACCTATACATGATGCCTGGAATAAATTACTGCCCGTGTCGTACAGGATACATGAAGTGAAAGTGGAATTTCTTGGCATGTTTAGAGGCTTTTATACAGTGAGGGTACATGTTGATGCTTGGTGAATCTTATTTCAATTCCTCCAGTTTTTGTCTCAGCGTGTCTTTGTTTGCTCCAGAGAACTCAGAAACCTGAAACACAGCAGACACAGGGTTCACGAATGAGAACGGGTTTCACCTCCTTAGAGAGATTCACAAACGCCATCTTCATTTTAAAAATCTACAGCCTCCGCTTGGCTGGTGTGCTAAAGTTAAACATTACTTTGTGTGTCAACAGCTCAGTGGCTGGAAATGGCAAAAACTCAATTTTCAAAACCAAAATAGACTTCCTTTTGGGTTTAGGGCATGACCCCAAGTATATCTGGACATAAATATAGGGGGTGCTATTGAGCAATTTCTGGGAAAACACTGAAATTTGCAACGTCACCACAGAAACAGACACATTCAACAAAAAGTCACAAGTCTAACTTTTCACCACAGGTCTTTAAATGAAACTGATCAAACCTGAAGTAGATCAGGTTTCTGCTGCTACACACACACTCATCCATAAAATATTAAATATTTTGCCACTTCTGACACAGAGCGTCCTCAGTTTGAGTCCACTCTGTGCCTCTGCAGTCTTCAGTGCTCAGGCCCCAAATACAAGATTCAGGCAGTGATCGTGTAGCTGCTTAAATTCTGGCTGGATGGGTATTTAACCAAAATCTTACCTTCACTCCATTCCTGTAGAACTGGAATGTGGGCATGCATTGAATGCCACACTTCTCACTCACGTCCTGAAAAGAGGAAAAGCCACAGTCAGATGCAGTCGTCACAAAACACGCCAACAACCAAACGAATATCTGGGCGCCGTTTGGTCACAGACTAGAACCACGTGCCAACAGAAACAAAGCCCTGATGTTACAATGTGTGTTCAACGTTCACCGCGTGTGGTCACAATAAAAACCTCAACGCGTCTGTCTTCATGTAGCTTCACTGCAGCGGTTGAGTCGAGGAGCAAAACCAGTCACGAGACACAGCGCGGGCTGCTGTTTGGATTTCACATGCCCGTAATGTTGCTAGTAGGACATCAAAACACCTCAGTACAAAATCCCCTGGGTCACTATGAAGTTCAGCATCTCCCCAGGATGTTTTTAAGTCAAATTTGTTTCTCACACAAAAGGTAATGCATGACGGTGACTTTAAACAGCACCATGAAGACAGTGTAGGTTCCCCTGAATCATATGAACATCATTTGATACCGATTTAAAGAATACGCTCTAAATTTCCAAACAAGTTAATTAGCACTTCCTTTGTGAACAACACGGCTAGAAATGACGACAAGCAGACAACTGCACAGTCAAACCAAAACGGCTGACTTCCTGTTGGGCATAAGCCTGTCACAATTCTTACATAATCGCCGCGTTGCAATTACTTGAGCAAAACTGCAATTATTTTGCATAATCATCTCCATCCAGTGATATAAACACAGATGGATGAAACCAGGTAATAAAAGGAAACTGAGGATGACGGTGATATGGAGGATGGCAAGGTCTCCAAACCAGACAGACTTAAATACTGAACGTCAACGCAGCACGCAACATGCTGCCAGCAGGACCGTTACGAGGGCGACGTTTCACACCAAACATACGAAATAATCACCTGACATTTATCGTCATAATTCAACTAAACTGACTGATGTGAACATTTATCATGATAACATTTTTAGCTGCATCTCTGAGCCCGAGGGATGAAGAACTCTAATCCCCGTGTGTTTGGATTTGTGTAGCATCAGCATCAACACACACACACACACACACACACACACACTTACCGAAGCCTCATCAACATCCACCTTCACGAAAACAACGTTGCTGTACTTCTCTGACAATTCCTGGGGGGGGGAATAAAAGAATTGGGTGAGTGAACGATCAAATCCTCAATGAAGCTCTACAGAGAGATGTGACCATGAAATGTAAATCATCAAAATATGCAGGCAGACTTCTTCTCCCCCCAGATACGTGGACGTCCAAATGTTTGCTGCTTGAGGTGGAAACAGTTTGACTAAATGTTGCCCGAGTAACAATCTCTCCAAAGAGATGCTTCAGCCTCGAGCAACAAACATCCCTGAAGAACAGAGCTCCTTGAAGAACATCTGCACTTTAATGTC
>JAPQRN010000013.1:13824684-13841039 GCA_037367275.1 Coranthus polyacanthus
GGGTTATTGTTTTTTTCTTTTCGGTGTTTAGACCGAGTTCCCTCTCTTCAGCAGTACCTCGCTGAGTGCAGGTTTGCCTGATTGAAGCAGTACATAAAGTGATGCGTTCTAGCACATGCTTTTTCAAACACACACACACATGTGGACGGTGCATCACCATTCAGCCTGTATCTCTGTTTGTGCGTCGCAGCCTCAGAGTTGCTACGTTTCTTTCCATCCACCACATGTCAGCAGTGAATTGTTTTTTCTCCGCAGCCCCTCTCACTCTGCTGTGGCTGGAGATTGGAGTCCTGACCCAACGTCGTGAGGACGGTCTCTATCTCATCCTGGAATCTGACAGCCAATAATGAAAGCATTTGAGGTCTTCATCTGAAACCTCTCTCCCTCTCTGCCTCGTTCCCTTCACTGTGCCTTGTTCTTTTTTCAGTTTCATCTTTGTCCTCCTGCTTTGACTCGCAGCAGCTTGACATCCTGTCTTTCCATCAGTCTTGTGGACCCTTAACTGCATCCACAAAGATGGAATGGTTCATCTTGATAAAAGCGTTGGCTATCAAAGAGCTTGCTGTGTGGTCGACAAGTGATGGAATGTGCTATCAGTAGCAGAGCATGCTGTACTCCTGTACACTTTCACTTTGTGATGGGGAACTGTCTCCAACTGTGGCCTTGGACCTCTCACTTGCAGACTGTACTAACCGTTTTCTGGAGAAATCTCTGCATGTACAGTGTGGAAGATTTTGTATGTGCTAAATATTTCCGAAAATCGTACTTGAGACAATCCAGTAATGGCTGCATTTTACACAGAGGATTTTCGACAACACCAGTTCCAACTGCTGACAAGAATACACCATGGAGAAAGATCTTCCCTACAGTGCCTGTTTTGTGCTTGTACTGAAATAGACAGGCTCGAATTGGCTGAAGACAGATAACCTACAGCTAAATCCATTTCAGACTCAGTTATATGCTCTGTAGCTATCATCAATAGAGAGACTGCACAGTTTAATGTATTATGTCATTAAAATATGCTGCTTAGTTATCCTAAACCCAATTTACATTTAAAAGCAATTCTGTTTTTTTTCCCTTCTTTTTTGGGGTGTTGAAGTCATTATCACAAAATGATTGAAGCTTTGGTTTGGTCTCTGGTAGTAAAGGTTTTCCCCCCCGTATTTTGTAAAAAAAAAAAAATGCACATATTCTTTAACATACAGCTGCACTGATTAATTGGCACTGGCCCAGCACCAAACAGCAAACAAACTTATCATCTGGCTGGTATGCATAGCTGAGGAATTAGCTGAAAACGACACTGATTAGAAATGTGGCACCATATTCAAAATAAGACTAACAGCTCTGAGGTAGGGCTGGGCCATCTGGCCAGTAGATCACACCACAATGTTTTTAATCACGATCCACGGGTTGGGTTGGGTTGCAATCTTTCTCCTCAATTTTGAAATATACTGTAGAGTTCAGACTAGAACTTGTTCTTTATTTGTACAATTAAAACACAATATAAATCAAATTCAATTACAGATCATATTAGCATATAATGATTAATACAGGGGATTTATTGGATAATTAAAACGTTGTTAATAAAGAATTGTAATTGACAGTGAACAATAACAATAAATTACGAAATTTATCAGCAATCTCGTGTCAGCACTCGGCATAAAGGCAGGGACGATAGTATTGGAAAATATATTTGTAGCTTGGAATGTCATAGGACAGATTTGCAGTCTGCATTAGCATTTTAAAACTCGTGTCCTATACTGCTTTAAACGGTACCATGTCTTTTGCTCTTCTGCACTGGTTAGCATTCTTTGTCAACTTAACTGTCTTGGCAACAGCTATTTTGATGTTAGAAGCAGTATGGTGGATGCTGCTTCTTTCCATGTATGTCATGCAGTGTTTCCATGACATACATGGAAACACTGCAACTCAAGCTGCAGTGTTTCCATGTATGTCATGTTAGAAAAGAAAGATGTCATTTGTCCAATCAGCAGAGCTGTATATTAAGCAAAACAGCTCTATTGGATTGTCGATGTAGCACTGACTGATGTCCTTAAATGCTATTTGAACTGAAATAAGAGATCGTGTATTGGACATCTGTAAGATCCATCACCATATGAGATTGCCGGATTGCCACCCCTAAGCTGTAGGGAACAGCAAGTTGAAATAATAATAATAAAAATAGTTTTTGTGTGGTTTGTCACGAAGAAAAAACATCCATTGATGAGCTTTACTGATTTTAACTGGCACCAGTAGTAAAGTCCAAACATCCCACTTAGCCCAGCACCACTCAGTACTACACTATCAACATGGCCATAAACAGTGGCTTAGCTGCAGCTGCAGGACATCATTAGTTGATGAGAGGGGGTTAATAAAAGCGGCTCGACTTAATGTTTTGTTGTTAGTCTTTCGTGATGCAGCCATGTTCCCTTGGCTGCATTTCCGAACACCTCTGTGACAACCCTGGCCCCAATCATGGTGATGTTTTGCTTATGTAATGAGCCCCCACCACCACTGCTGAAATGCAATTATCATTTGGCTGACACCAAAATGCGTTTTCTCGCCTGTGGCCACTCATGATGCTATTTAGAATTTCTCAACTTTAGGCGAGGGAACGGAAAAAGCTTCCTTTCTTCCTCTCTCCTGTCGTCCTACTTTTTTTAGGGGGGAGCCGGAAAGGAGGAGGGGAAGAGTTACATGAGAGAGGAGGAGGGGGAGGAGGCAGAGAAGGAGGAGAGAAAGGAGGAAGGAGGAGGAGAAGAGGGATGGTAGGAAAAAGAGAAGAGGAGAGTATGGGAGTATGAGATAATGAGGACAGTTAATTCAGAAACAGGGTGTGAGAGGCAGAGATTAGCCCGCGAGCAGGGCGATGCCGTCCACAGATTTTCTGCTCTGAATGGCTGTCACTGAGGGCTGAGGGGCTGGGATGGGCCACCGAGCTGAGAGGAGCGACAGTTTTAATTAAGGAAGTGTTTGGGTAAATATGCATTTCCAGGTCAGTTTCTACTGCATGGGAGGCAGACAGGGAGAACGAATATTAGAGGGAAAGATGGGGAGAGGCTAAGAAACAGCGAAATGTTGGCAAAAAAGGTCAGCTTCCTATTGTTTTCTCCCATTATCAAGTCTGTCTCTTTGACAAACCGTTATTTGTTTTATTTAACCTTTATTTAACCAGGAAAGGAGTCACCGAGACCGAAATCTCCTTTTTCTTTGATGTAACACAGTGTCATTTTGCCTTATTGATATTTACCTGAATCGTTTCCTCTCCTCGCTCCTCTGCTCACATGCTTCTTTCCATAAAGTCTCTAAAGTCTGACTGATCTAAAAACCGCACCTCACCACGAGTTCGCCACGTGAATCCAAGCCAACTGCGCTTGCTGTCAAAAGCTATGATTCTTGGAGAGAGAGAGAGCAGCACAGTGTGGTGGGGGGTGGAGGACAGTTTTGACAGTCTGATCTTTTATTTACTGAAAGAGGGGAATATGTAAGACTCAGAAGATGTAAGGAAACACGCCGTGCTGTGCTTATTATTTAATTAAAGGGATCGCATGTGTCTGCTGGTCTGACCGCTACGACTGATTCTGAAATGCACCTTTCCGCAATATGTGGCCCTTTAACACTAAACCTTTTGACCTTCACCAGTGTTGGAGGACAAACTTTAGCCACTCACACATTCATCTACATCCTCCACTTCATCCCTTTATCTCCAGCTCAATCCCCCTCCACTCGTCTCTGCTTATTGTCCCGGGCCTGTGCCTAAATGCAGCTCTTTCATCTTTGTTTTTATCTGTCAGATCAGTGAGGCGCTAGTCCCACTCCACACAACTCCTCAAAATATAAAGTTAGAAAGTCTCCCAAATCCGGGCAGATCAATGGATAAGGGTTGGCAGGCCTAGCTAATGGAATGCAGCTCGTGCCCTAGATTAGGATGTTTTCTTTTTCGCTTGGCTGTCCTCAAACCACCATGAAGCCATAAAAAATGGTGGCGGAGAAAAGGGAGGGGGGGGGGAGGCAGACTGCAGGCTGGTTACTTGTTGAGACAAAAAGGCAGATGGACAAATTAACAAGTACACTGATGAAATTATAAACTACAAAAACTGCCAAACAGGCAGGAGAATGGCAGAGAGCTTTAACTGAGGCTATTAATAACACTGATAATTACGACGTTGTCTGTACCTTTGTCAGTCAAATCGGATTTGGGTGTTCAATACAAAATGTAAACTATACATTCCTCTTTTTTTAAGTCTTTTTTTTTTCTTTTCCTATAGACTATCTGGCAATCCGAAAATCCCTTGACACCACATTCACATAGTCAAATGCATCACGGAAGATAATATAACCTGGGAGTTTGTTTACAGAATGAGGTTCACCAAAACTAAAAACTGTTTAGTTTTTAGTTATTTTCTCAATACTCTACAACAATGAATCTGGGAGCCCACCAGTTCCCTCTGATATATGTGACTCTTGAAAAAAAGTTAAAAATGTGAAACTTATAAGTAGTTGTAAGATAGTATTACTTAGAGGGGAAACACAATTTGAATGGTAGTGAATAATTCCAGTGCATGTGCAAAGACATTTGCCACTCAGTGCAAGTATGTGGCTCACTGATTTGTTTTTTTTTATAGTTTTGAAATGAATCACTTCATTGTTGGTTTTGGTATTCTAATGGGATTTGTTGTTATTGAAATGCTTTAAAACTGTGTGCTCATGTTTCTTAACCCATTGTCCAAAGATATATCTCTTCGAAATTATGGTCAATACTACAAAAATAAAACTCAGATCATAAAAAAAGGGGAATTATCCTTTTAGATAATGCACCCCGAGAAATTACTGTGCAAATGTGAAACGGGACTGGTACTAGAAAGAGCTCAGATGATAAAACAAAAGACAATGACAAAAAAATGAATATGCAGCTAGTCCTGGGAGAGGCAGGCAGACAAGTTGTAGTCTCCGTCACGAATGGACGGTACGACCCATAAGTGATTTTTACAGCACTGTTGGGACAATAAGGAGAGGTGACGGAAGCGAGTAGGAGAGAAACTGAGGATCGTGATGATGTAAGACTCCGCCGCTGAGCCCACACAGGAAGCTGGGCAATAGAAGCTCCAAGGTTTTTTGTTTTTTTTTCTGATTACAATTGTGCTAAATGGGATTAGTGAAGAGGCTATACGGTTGAATGCACTCAGCCACAGAAAGCCCAGTGGAAGATGTGGGAAATGCTCATGAAAGATAGATATCTTTCTTTCACTCCATCTATCTCACTTTGTCTTGCCGCTAATGGCATTTTCAGGCGACCCTCGAACAATGAAAGTGCCATCTCCTCTTCTGCAGCGTATATCTGAAGTTAATATTTGCACGTGTTTGTGCAACAGCGGTCTGTTTGTGTTTAAAAGACTGTAACTGAGGACCTCGCTGCTCTTAAGAGGAGCTTCTGCAGCTTTTTTTTTTTAAAAAACAAAGCCCAGAGACGTTAAAATCTGACAAGGCTTTTAACAGTTTGTACATTTTTTAAAGCAGTTCCGAACTCTAGGATAGTTTTGTATCACTTATGGAGTCACAGAAAGACTTTTCTCGGAGAGAACTGAACATTGTCCTCTGAGTGACTCTGAAGCTTTGCTGTATTAATTAAAGCTAAATTAAATGCTGCAGATGAGGAAAGAATAGCATGAACCAATGCCTCAGTGAGCAAGACTGACGGGGGGGGAGACAGTAACATTGTTTTATAAGCACTATTTGAGCAATGACTGGTGGGAAATTGAACTGAACAAAACACAAAATGAAATGCTGGAGCAATTTCATTGGGGAAGGGGCTTGAATTATACCTGAGGTGGGAGCAGAATGGTGTTTCTGAGATTTATTGCCAAAACACCCATAGTTAGCAGTTCTATCACTCTTTGGAAAGTGCACTGCATGCGATTTGTCTCATAAATGTTTTTCAGCCCCAAGAATCTAAAGTTACAGCACATTACTGAGAAATTCTACCAATTTCAGCTTCAAATATTTCAATGAGTGCCAAGTGTTTTGTGCTTTCTGCAGTGAGACGTCTCCTACTTCATGAACACAGGGTTTCAATCTTGCAGTGATGGGCTGAAAACTGGTTCAGAATTTTAAAATACTGTATCATGAGGTCCCACGATTCCGCAGAGGCTTTTAATTTGAAACGACAGATACAAGAAGTGGAGACCTGTGGTGATGTCTGGTCGAGGAGAGAAGGCTAGGTAGCCAACATCCTTGAGTCTATAACATTATATTTATTTATTTAAAAAGGTCAGGTATTACCATTACGTTTGTCCTCTTCACCCTCGTCTTCTCGGTAAAAAATACGTTTTAGCTTGTTTTTAGCTTCTCTCTGTAAACTCTGCAGAGTTTTTAGCTTGTTTCAAACGGTACTGTGTAAACAGTTGTGGAGTTATTCACTTGTTTTTAGTAAGCTGACATAAATGCTGCTTGTACAACCTGTACCGCTGCTGACAAACATCCTTGAGGAAACACCGTAATAAACTATACAAGCTTCTCATAAAAGCTCACCTGCTTACATGAACGTCTACCTACAAGGATGACCAGGGAAAAACTATAGATACAAAACTGTGCAGTGCGTTCTCACCAAGGCGCAAGGTCACTTCAGATTTGATTATCATCCCAATCAGGTAAACTGCTCTTCACAGAAGAGACTCACATTGTCTCGCATCAAGTGATGACGGCGGAAAGCAGAGGGAGGTAGCGAGAGGTTGAGGAAACAGTGACAATTATAAAAGGAAAATAACTGAACGGCAACAAAAGAAAACGTATGAACGGAGAATTTGTAAGTGTGTGACAGATTTAATAAAAGCGGATAAGAATTACAAAAGGAATGGTGCGTGATGTTTTTCAATCGACACAAAGCATCATGCTGTGAAGCTGGTATTTTGAGTATGTAGGAATACCCTAGGTATATCCCTTGATTTAAAATGCTGCCTTCCCATGTCAGCCAGTTATTTTTGTGCATGTTTCACTGACAAGCTCGAATAACACATAAAAGTTTAAGGGTTGCTGTAGAAGCTTTTATATCCTGCAAGAAATATACATTTTTTGGGTTATCAAATTTACATGGATGGAATGTTAGATTCAAGTACTAGCTATTTTTACTCTCAGTTCAACAATTTCTGTCTAGGCAATGGCTCCAAAACAAACACAAAGAGGAACATACAGTTAAGTAAGCTAAGGTCTGACCACCAGGTCTGACTTGTGGGAGGAATGAGTAATAGCTGGAAAAAGACAAATGTAGGGTGAAAGTGCTACGATGGGTTCCGATTCTCAGTTTTCATCGGCTCCACACTGATGGAGGCAGCGCTGCATTAGACGAATCCCTGTGCCAGTGGACTAAAAGCCCAAGTAATTACCCCAACACATTCACATCAATATTTTGAAATGCCAGTGATATCATTTCAATGCTGGTAAAAATAGTCATTAAACTCCGTTAGAAAACTGGCAAACTACAGCTGTTGTGCAGAAGTGATGTGATGTGGTGCTCGGTTCATGTTGCTAGAATGTGTCAGCACGGCTGTCAACACTGACTGCTGATTTGCAGACTATGTGGTGCACATGAAAAAAAGGTGAGGGCAGAAATATGATTTTGGTAATATGATTATACTGAACATTGCGCGAGTCACACTGTCATGTAATATTTCACACTTCTCATTTATATAACCTGCTATACAGCTCTGGAAAAAAAATAAAGGTGGAGTAAGCAATTCTGATCCAATAGACTTTGGTCACATTCAGAGATTATCTCCTCATGATCAGCAAGACGTCCAAATCCAGTGTTGGTACACAGCTCTGGCTTTGTAAATGGTAAAAAAAACCAACATTTACCATTTGGCTTAGACCGATCCACATAACTAGGCTGTTACTCTACATTTTACGAGACCACTCCAATTTTCAGACCCTGTTAAAAATCTCTAGATTCTGATCAAGAGGAACATGGGTGGTCACAAGCCATCAAACAAAGCCCAGCTGCTTGTGTTTTTGCGCCAGGAGTGGTGTTAAGTACCCAACACAATGTGAATATCTGGTAGACAACACGCCAAGACGCATGAAGGGTGTGACTGAAAAAACTGAAAAACATTTCTGAACTCTTTCCAAGTTAAAACATTAGAACTTTATTAACTTAAAATGAATATGAACGTGTCTTGTTTTGTTTGTAGTTTCTAGAATAAACACAAATATTCATTTTCCTCAAACTCATAAACATTAAAACCAGTGGTTTTGAAATAGTTCCAGAGCTGCAGTTTCTGTATTTCCACCATTAATACTGTGGTCTTTATATTCATTTCAGTTGATCTTGATTTCATAAGTGAGTTAAATACTAATTAACTTTTTGTTCAGCCTATTGGGCATATTTTAAAACCTTTTGTTATATTTTGTTGTTCTGTATAGATCTGGTTCCGCCATTTCATATAAGGAGAAGAAAAAGACAAAGATGTGTATTTAAAGCACAGAAGAGAACGTTTGTCTATTATGGTTTCATAAGAAGTGGTAATAAAAGATTACTGCGTATGATGTGTGCTCATTTAAATTTGTAATAAAGTTATTTTAAGTTCTGAAATGCAATGTGTCCTTCAGTGGTTGAAGGAAAAAAAAAGGTGTCTGAAATAGATATTCTAGGACACCAGTTAATGTGAGACAGTTAAGCCTTTGACATGTTAATTTCCTGCTTCAAAGCAACAATTTCGAAGTACACAAGTGCACTGTGCCAGGACCTCATAGGTGTACATCTCTGGTACAGTAATAGCTATCAGCCTCAGGTAAATACAAAAATGCATCAGATGCCAGCGTCTACAAATGTCGGCTCCACCGCTAAACTAGACGTCATCTTCATCTAAGTGAAGGTGAATGCTCTGTGTAGGTAAAAACTTTAAATGTTTTTCTCCTTCTGAAAAGGGCTCTTTATAAGATGTTCTAGCTGTTAAACTGTGGGGAAACAGCCACAGTTTGGATTTACCTCTGTCTTCATCCTCCTATCCCTTCCAGTTTTACTTCACAGTAAGAACAAACACACTCCTCACTGACTGAGTAGTTTGTAAAATGTGTAAATAAACTTGTGATGGCTGAGTAATTAGACTCACTCCATTGGGCATCCACATACAGTGCCACTTGGACTGTGCAGACCCTTAATTAAAACCTTTGGCCTTTAGAGGGTAGAGTCCTGCCAACAGTACACCCAACCATTATTTAGCTTATTATACACCTGAATACCTCCGTTGTCTACAAACAAAAACATGTAATTTGAAAAATGTCTCAGTAAAATAAAGTTAGTTTCATTTTTCATCCGACTGACTCTACCATTTGCGATAGCAGATGCTTTCAAACAACAGATGAGACAACAAGCTGCACTGAAGGGGAAAGGTCAATGAAAAAAACATCAAAAGTGTAAAATAAAAGCAAAGATGCTGGCCCTCTATAAAAAAGTAAAGACTGATTTTCTTTCCATGTTATATAAGCTGGAAGAAACCTACAGGTTCAGCTTCAGGGCATGGTTAGTCGAAAGCCTTTCCCAGTGTCTTTTTTTTCTATAATCATTTCATATTTATCTTTCTGGACCAGGAATGCAACTAATATATACTTCCAGATGGGGAAACTGAAATATTCACTTAGAGAGAGCCATTCTTTTTCAAGGGGAATCTAAATGGCATTGATATATAGTACGATCATCCCCCTTTGGGCGCCATTTACATTTAAGCTCTGAGTTGGAAAGGTTACGATTCATAACTGAATGAATCCTCGTCGTGTTTCACACTTCCTTCTCCTGACCCGCCATCCTAGATTCATCTCAATCCAAAACTATCAATCTAAGTAATTAAAAAGACATCACTGAAATGTCAATGTGCTGTAATAAAGATTATTAATGATGCCCACATTTTGTGCTGGAGCTTTCAAATGATGGAAGGCCAGATGTTTGTAGGGAGAGGGAGACAGTATTCAAAAGAACTGTGATCGCAAATTGAAATGTCCTGGAGGCTTTTTTTGTTGCTGTGCCTTAAATTGAGGAAAATGATAATGATAAAAAGTAGTCGCTGTAGGTAGTTTCTGAGCTTGAATTATAGTTTTCTGAGGGAAGCAGGGTTAAGTTAAACAGACAGGTGGATGGAGGAAGGCATGTGGTGGTGGTGGGAGGTAGAATGGGTCCAGTGACCCAAATTTGAGGTACTTCTTCTGGGCTTGGAATGTACCTCAGCACCCTTCCTATCACGGTGTCCTTCAGAGCAGTGGTGGGCCTCAGTGATCACACTGGCAATATCACCCCGACACACTCAATCTGAGAACCGCGTCTCCCATAGGAATGGAGAAAAGGACAGAGGGCTGAAAAAGAGGGCAATAAAGCAAAAAAGAGGTGAGAAGAGGGAGGACGATGGAGGGGCAGCCAGAGAAAAGATGATAAAGAACAAAGTGCCTGGAGCAGAGTGAGATGTTATTAAAAAGTAAATCACCCATCAGTCCTCTGTTAGAGAGATAGGGTGACAGGCACTCAGGTCACTTGACCTGACTCAGTCATTATTCATGCAAATTAGACTAACAGGGTGGGTGGTGTTCACACTGAAAGAGCAGCAGGAAAGGACATTTAATAAGGATGTGTTTAAAAATAACACAGAGACAAGACTGATACATGGCAGTACACTGCACAGTCAGTCAACAAATAAGGCTACTATTACTATACTTTCGCCATCAGCATAATGGCGGCTGCATCTCTATCACAGGCAAACAGGTTCTTAATTGTGTAATCTTTGTTTCTGGAGACACTTTTTGCTTTAAATTGTTGCTCAATGCAAAATGAGATAAAATGAATGCTGTCCAGAAGCTGCAGGCTCAGGTAAATCACAGTGGCATCAGAATACACATAGCATCAGAGTTTTTTTAGGGACAGCATTTGACATTTGATGGTATACACTGTTTGACTGTAAAAATGTGTCCAATGGTAGAGGTTTCACGATACCTTCTGCACTACGAGAGCCATCCCTTAGTGTCTCTGCTATATATTCAAGGGTCGGCAATATTTAGTTCAGTTTAGTTACTTTACAATGCACAAAAATATCAATCACTTAAGAGAAAGATGTAGCAAATCAGGAGCAGATTCTTGAGTGGTTTCGCAAAATCCAGCTGTCCTGCAAATGTAACATGATTAATCCATTCATGTTTGGACTGCAGGACTGCTTAGCACATTCTCCGCGACTCGAGAGCGACAGTTGGTAGTGGTAATGCACCTCTAAGCAGGTTTGCCAACTGCCACAGAAGAACAAATGGCGTAGGGGAGTGAAATGGTAAATAAAGAGCAGACTGCTTTTGTTTGCATGGGATTTCTGGATAAATGGAAATGATCAAATGGATTGAAGTATGGTATGACTATTTTAAGCCATTCCTTAATTGGATTAGAACAATTAAGATATAAGATGGCGCTATCATCAACCCCTAGATGTCAGTTACACAGAATGCAGCTCATTATTTTCTGCCCTTTTACTTCATTACAACCACCTTCTACAATAAAGCAACTCTGTATCAACAGTTACCATCAGTATAATTTCGTCTGACTGCTGTCACTCTGGACACCTGTCTAAAAAGCCAGTTTGTTTGCTGTTGCTCATCCCAGCACCAAACTGTACCAATGTTGTCTGAAAAAACAAGCAACCAACTGTTGAAATTTGGATGAGAACATTTATGATGTTTTCAAATGAGTCCAAACTGCCCAACTGTCCAAACCTTCCCATGGTGCTGAGCCATGAGTGTGCCTTGCTTTTAGAATTTGTTTCTCTGATTCATTATCTAGTCACTTTGTAGCTGGATAAAAATTAAAAAAAATATATCTACAAACTGGACAGCATAGCCCCAGGCCGACTGAGCACATCGCCTGGCGCAGTTTGCCAAAATGATTCTGATGTGGATGAGTCTGTTGTGACCTATTTGTGTTGTTGCCTTAAGGCTGTGCGCTGTCACCGGAGGACTATAAAAACACAAACCACCTGTTCCATTACTGTGGTGTTACTTAAATCTAGGTTCTTAATGCAAAAAATTCCAACCCTCAATCTCCCACTAACCTATGAGGAATACTGCGTTTTGCGAAGAGAATTCACTCAAAACAACAATGTTGCTCATTGCGCCCACACATGAAGGCATCATGTCCTTGAGGGAGACAGTTACTCACTCTGTGCCAAACCTAAATGTGATATGAACTAAAATAGAGTTTATGAATATCAGATAATATTGTGAGTGGAGGGAAAATACAGTCTAATATGAGCAGAAATTGAATAGCCAAATATTAAGTAGCAAATAAAACATGCGATTTAAATGTGAGATTGTACGATGATACATCATTTTGCCACATTTTCTGCAATTTAAAGAGGCAAAAACAGTTTCAATAGGTCGAAGAAATCATCCCCCACACACCTGCTGCACACATAACAAGGTTTTGCAACCCCAATTACTAGACTGGTAAATATAACATCCTACAGTCTGTGCTGAAGAGGCCAGAGCCAGATGCTTCCATTTTGGCTGCGAGTGCGGACAGGACAAAAGCAAGGCAGGCGGCGCCAAGCAGCATGATGAGAAAATAAGAGCCAGGAAGAGGGTGGGGGGGGGGTGAGAACAGGAGTCCATGTTGAAACAGTTCAGCAGATGATGCAGCCTCGGTGACAGACCACACAATCACTAGAATGGACCTGACAGATTTGGAGCACACACATAAAGGTTGTGCAACAGAATAAAATACAACCTGACTGACTGGGTTAAAAATACATTTACAATAAAGCAACATGTGCTTTCATATTACACAAATAGGTCTAATTTCGCACTGTAGCCATATTTGCATATAAGATGTTGGACTTTCTCCATGCGTGTGGATGTATTTCTGAGTTGTGTATGTGCAGTGCTGCAGGGCTCTGTCACCAGGCCCTAATGTTAACACTCTTTTGTGCAGCAGTGACAATAGGCTCGTAAGGCTGGACACACACACACACACCATGCAGTCCCTTTGAATATACTAAAGGTCCCTGAGCTATGGCTACTAATCCTGAAGTAGCCCCAATATACAAATAATTCTACAACTATAATAATCATAATAATTGCATTTCACATGGACAATACATGTGATACATGCACACATTTGCTCTTGTCCATGTAAACATGTATCTGACTTTTGCATGGGAATGGTGTGCTCAGCCACAAGCAATTTGGAAAAAAAATGCACTGCAAAGGGCTTGGCTATCTAAAATCTATTTGTATATGAAAATGTTTTATCAAAAGTACTGAATGTAGCATTATTGGCAGCCACTGGATACTGTATATCTGTATGTCTTGCATCTTATATGAAAGCAAGCAGCATTAAAAGGTAAATTATGTGCATGTCTCACGAGATTATAAAGCTGCCATCTTCAAAGTATTGCAGTTCAGAAGGGTATGATTGTGTGGTTAGTAAAAAAATATGGCAGCGTAGATACACGCAGACAGTTATACATCAGACGATGATTGCTTAATCCATAGAGTGAGCATTTGGGAAACTCAATGAGAAGTCCATAACCAGCATTTCCAGGCAGGCCAGCTATAGGATGTGCACTGTAAGCGTTCTTGGAAGCAATAAAGGATCGTCGGTTGTCTCAAAAATACAGCTCACTTAAAGTCAAGATTCAATTCACACACAGGTTTTCCTTATTCCTCTTCCTCTCCAACATGTTGAGCTGTGCGAGGATGTGTCAGACACAAGCAAAAATTTAGGAGTCTGCACATACATACACACACACAAGGACGAACATGCACATACGTACGCACAGGCTAATGGCAGAGCCCTCCCGACAGCTCTTATTAAAGCATGCGTTAGATCTGAGGTGGCAGCGGTGAAGTTGCAGCCCAGGGCTCATTTATTTAAGAGGAGGAATAATGAATTCTTTGTGGCATCTCATCTTCCCATCACTATTAATCTGGCTTTCTGCAGGTATCTGCACAGTGATCCATACTGCTTGGGCCTTCAAACTGGCGCCTCATACATTCAAATGCAATCTTCCAATGGCAGAGCTTCAGACACTTACCCTGAAGATGCTAATTGTGAAGAGTTTTACAATCCCCTCTAAAGTCCCCCAAGCTGTTACATGCCTGTTATCCATCACGTACTGTCTCAGCAGAGAGACCAGCAATGGATATTTTACATTGCAACGTTTCCAGAAAAATATAAATATTTTGCTTGTGAAATGTGGGAATACCTACAGTGGGCTTATGTTAGACCCTTTGGAGTGCTGTAATTTTTTTGTTACAGTGTGCACAACACACAAACACACTCCTTAAACCAATTTGTGCCACAGGCAGACAAAGAAATCATTTGCCTTCTATTGAAAGTGGCTAAAAAGAAAGGTGGAGATTAACCATGGGCCAATTACAGAGCTGGCTAAACCCTGTCTAACGGGAACAAATACATAGCAGGGCCAAGGCTTTTTGATCATGTGCTAGTTGTTCATTTTCGCAGGAGGGTGATTAAAAAAGCAAAAGAACCGGTAGATGAGAAGGCTGGATGAAAGGAAGGAATGAAAGACAGAGGTGGGTCAACACAGAAGGAAGGCAGGGAATGGGTTTTTGAAGGATAACGCTAGTACTTGTACATCATTTCCAACTGAAGTCGAAACATTTTTTTATACAAATTGTCCCAATTGATAGAGTTCTGTAAATTGTATAAGCCAAAATTCTAATCAACTCTAGATGGTAATCTCATACTGTCTCATTCTTCACAACTACTAACACAAATCGTTCTATCTTTATGATGGAAGCTACAATTACAAACACTTCATTCAATTATTATGTGAGCCTGTCTCCATGAGCCCGTCTGCTCAGTCACTGAGAGACTTGAAGCCTAATAAGCATTCTGATGGATACATATATCCTGTCTTTTAGTCTCCAATATTTACATTTTTAAAACAAAAGCAAATCCAACCATGTGGACAGAATTTTTGACAGTTGACAGTTATAAATAAGTAGCTACTGTACAGTAAAGTGAAAAGACTGGCCGAATGACATTGACTATAGGATACATTTAATCTTAAGCAATGTCAATCGATGAGAAAAGTGTCATACTACAGAAAGCTGGGAGAAACAAAGAGTAACCTCTGAAGTAAGGAGAAAGAAGGAGCAGATGGAAATGGATATAACAGAGAAAAACAATGGGAGAGAGGAAGATGTAAAACACAAAGATCCAGATGTGGAGAGACAGTGTGACGGTGTAAGTGACTCAAGGCAGGTTGTATTTATCATGACTTTGATAAGGAGTGAAAGGTTACATGACACCCTGGCCTCAGCTGACACTAACCCAGGCAGAGTGACACCAACAGGGTGAGAAAGGCTGAGGACAAGGCTCGCTGGAGGGCGGACTGGGTCATAATGTGTTACACCCCCAGATGACATGAAGGTCAACGACAGTTGCTCAGCAGAAGACGCTGATATGGGCTGTGTGCGGATTTCTATGTCTGTCTGTTTGTCTGCAACATGCACCATATTGTGCCGCTCAGAGACTGTCCAAATCAAGTCTCTCTACAACACAGGTAATATCCTCGCTTTGACAGTCTAGTCAGCTTGGGTTTGGACACAGCCAGGAGAGGAATAGATAAAACAGGAATCCGTTTGGAAGGATCCCTTCGTATGCATGCTGAATCACCTATGTGAGGAGGCCCAGCCTTCTCTGGAGAATGCAGCTCTATCAGATACTCCCGAACACAGCAGCAGTGACATTACACGATTCCCATCAGATTCAAAATCAACTCTCTTGACATTTCTCGCCCTCATTTTGCTCATGAAATAGCTGCAGTGAAGACACAAGGACGAGAAATAATCGTACTTTCAGTAATAAGACGGGATCGACTGCATCATAACACACCCCTCTTATATCATGGCTAATAGCATCAAAGCAACAGATTAAATACGCTGTAGGACACTGGGAGGAAGCTTACTGTTTAATTAAAGCTTGCTTTAACTTTTGTGTCTGATGGGGGAACTGGTGCTTTCTCCCCTTCACTAGCCAATGGGGAGTGGAAGACGAGCACAGCATCTCTAAATACATGAGTGAGGAGTCACTGGCATATGCTGCTAATATCCTAGAAGAATAAAAGCAGCCATAATGAGCGTCATGACTGCATACATTTATTGGCTGAAGTGTATGAGAAAGTACCTTGAGGATACCATAATGAAGTATTTAGATTCTGCAGCTGGTGCTTTTTAGGGAGGTATCCTCTGAGCGCTGTTAAAGAAAAATGTGAAATGCCTGCTTTGTCATTTCATAACGTCATAGTATACCTCTTCTTGTTTTTTACAGCAAAACTTCCTGCTGTATATATATATATATATATATATATATA
>JAPQRN010000013.1:13843826-13861107 GCA_037367275.1 Coranthus polyacanthus
GGGGGTGGTGGGTGTGCGGGGGTGGGTGGGTGTGGGGGTGCTCCTGTCCTCTCAGCTTCACAAGGAGGCACTCCTTCCTTAAATAGCTGCGGTGAGGTGACTGTGCCCCCTCTTATGTCATTTATCATGTCATCGAGATGTCTACATCTAAGACACAGTGATTCCTCTCTGTTCAGATACCGCAAGCTCTAAGGGGAGGTTTCGCACAAATGCAGATGGAGCAAGTACACCTTGAATGACTTCTTATGACTTCTGCTACAATACTAAGTGACTGTCCCTCGCATCAAAAGCATTGTGAACCTACTGCAACTTAACCCTTGACTACAGCGATGCCTATGCAAGCCATGTGCGTTGCCATGAGAGAACGTTTCCTGCTATGTATAATTTTACTCAGCTGAGCACTGACAATGCCGGCTGTGACTGGAGCTCGTATATGCACCTTTTCGCATGTGCATTATCTAGATCAATATTTCTTACTTGGGAAAAAAATATATATTTTCTTGACAGCCTGCTGCCATCTGCAGGGAGTAAAAATGTCTATACTTATGACTGGTTTAGAGGTTAACCTATTCGGATTGGCATGTGGGAAAACAACACAAAACACTGCATGGAAAATAAAAACAGGAGGTTGTGTTTTGTGGTTTCCCGTGTGCAGTGAGGCGGTAATAAAAAATAATGTGATTTTCAAAATATTTCAACCTTTTTAAGCACCATTTTCAACTGTAGTAATAATAATTATGGTTCATGTCAGCCTAAGAGGGTAAATGCGCTAAATATTCTGTAAGTTCATCTTCCTTCAGTGAGCAATTCACTTTACTGCTGTACATTCAATTACATTCTGATGAAGACTTGTTACATCTAATTTATTGTTAACATCAACAAAATATCATATCTGTCTTGTCTCTACTAACTCTGCATGCCTGTAACTTGAATCGACACCCTCTTTTCCCCACCTAACAGCTGGCTATCAGTTTGAGGAAAAGCAGCTGTATTTACCCACTGGCATCAGGCATTACAGAATTAATCTGCACCAACTGCATCTGCAGTGTGTTTGCCTCACTTTTCATTCAGCATCATATTCAGTGGCTAACTAGAAGCCCCCTCTGACACACCCGCTCAGACACCATCAGCTCTCAACGTTCCAGGACCCTTCAGATTTTTACACTAACCACTGGTAGTGCTGTACCAGCTGTCTGGCCAACACGCTCAATCATCAAGCCAGATGTGCAGCTAATTGTCATGGCAAGCATGGATTCTCTACACCCTGCCGTGACAGCCTCCAGCACGGATAGATTTATGAAGCATGTGTTTGTATGCATGTTTGTGTGTACGTGGTGTACTGAGTGGGGGAAAACTTCCTGCTTCCCCTCTAACCCTTTAACACTTTGGGAAGTGTCTTGTCAGCAGAGATAAAACTCTGGTCTGGTCATTTAAGAAAAGTGTAGTGGAGGCCTGCTAAATGGGGCTTCTCGCCAGTGCTTGAAGATAAAACAAAGTAGTGGGATGCCTCACACATGCAGCTGCAAACCTTGCAGGGGGTGTTGGACCTGAGAGGCACCCCCCACCCCCCCGGCCGTTTGACCCAGAGGAGGCTCACTGATCTGGGTCTTGTTAAAACAGCAGGTGGGGGCCCTCAGAATAGCTCCTGGATATCCTCCGCTTCTCTGTAACTGGCATCACAGTCAGTGCTCAGATCATTCCTCCCAGGTGAGTTACAGTTTGTGCATCTGCATGTGTGGGTGTGCATCCGTGTTTGAATGTGAGAGACTGGAAAGCCAGAAAGTGCCTGTGGTTTACTTATCATATTTCTCTCTGGTGATAATACATCTGCTGTTTTTGGAACTAGACCACTGTGTGCTATTATATCTGTTGATTAGCTACCCGATTGCTTTTGATCAAGGGGATCCAGAGAAAGGCATTACCAATACTCAATACATCTGCCTTATGACTGCTAGTGTAAACAGCTCTGGGATGCTGCTATAAGCGATTGCTGCTAATCCATCAGGGAAATGGTCTCCCTAGCCTCGACTATTGCCTTTTTCTAATTATTGGGACTGCCAGCTTTGATAGCTATGCCCTATCTGTCACATATGTATGGATTGCATCCCGGTTGAGTGAGCGAAGATTGCATGGCAATGTAAACTGGCGAGCAGGTGGAGTAAGCAAGACGGAGAAAAGCTTCATTTATCAACACAGATGACTGTGGTCTGCATCCTGATCCATTTATCATAGCCATGGAGCTGGAATGTGGATCATACAAATACAACATATTTTTAAAAAATGTTACACCCTACATGTGCCCTGTAGATGAGTCAAGTCAAGTACAAACTAACTTGGTCACGATGGAAGAGGCTTCGTCTCCTCAAGTGGCTGGGAGAAGCTAATTTTCATCTGTGTATTAATCAAACAGGCATGTGGGTTCAGCTAATTGCTCTGGGAAGACGTCCAACTAGCAAGCATTTTTTTTCCTCGAGCTGGCCCAGTGCTTTGCAGACGAGATGAACAGCTTGACGGCTACTGCCCCAGTCTTACTTGAGTAGGAAGGATCCATGTGTCCAAAACGCACAGGATAATAGTCAGAGTCGGTGGACTCAGTCTTCTAAGCGACTTCCACCCTAATGAGGATGCGTCCGAGCCAAGTGGCCTCTTTAACGTTCCAGATCTGCTGGAAAACATCAGATTCTTTGCTGCTGTGGATACATAGCTAATATGACCATGTTTCTACACATCTCACTTCAGATCCTAAGCTGAAATAACGTCAGCATATTTGTCTTTTTTTGGGCACTATATAAAAAAATAGTTACCCTCATTACAGTCATTCTGGAGATTTCTCCCTTATTCCACCAACTCTCCCTCAGCCTTTTGCTATATCAGCTACGGATATAAGGGTACTTATTCAGCATATCATTCTGAAGCCTGGCTCTGTGTAAGTACAAGCACTGACTCAGCAAAGAGGGAGTGGAAGGGAAAAACAGATATAATAAAAGAATTAGGAGGAGAGTCAGAAAATGAGGGAACAAATAAGAATAACCTTAACCCAGTAGCTTCACCCATCAATTTTGTTTGCCAAATTAAAAATTTATGAAGCAGCCGCAAACACATTTAATGATGTCCGTGTCTAGCAGCTTATGGTTGCCTGATAAAGTAAACTGGCTGCTTATTTGCAGAGAATTAGCTTTTCTTTTCTCTGTTTTTCGCCAGTAAATTAGTTCCTTACCTCCAGAAAGTAGTAAAGGAGATCCGATATGAAAAACAGAAAGAGTGAGACGAACAAAAGAAGGCGTGGTTACAAACTAATTCTTGCATCTGATTGTCCAACACCAAACTGATAAAGATAAGAAATGGTGGTACACCTAATTCCCAGTGGCAGCAGCCAATGAATTAATTATGATCTTCCTTCTCCTCCTAAATGGTGCAGGAATATTATGATGCCACCAATCTTTCAATCACTTATTAGAGATTCCTCCCATGTGACTTCACTTCCCCTAAAAATTAGGAAGGGAGTGTGTGTCATGTCTGCTAAGTGAGAAACTGAGCCAGAGAATCATCCCGATTCTTGACTTTTTTTTTTCTTCACAGTTCATAAACGTGTCATGAAAGAAAAACAAGGAAAGCATTGCTGAAAGCAAATGCTGTGCAGATTTATATAGTCATATTGTGTAAAATTTCAATGCTTTGATAGTCGAATGATTTGCTATGTATGAGACAATATCTATAGTACGGATGCGTTAGCAGTAAAAGAGTTCATATAGAGAGATGACTGTTCTACATATGCCCATTCAAACATAATCTACATCTCTGTTTTCTCACACTGTTCATACCTGACAACATGGCCTCTGCCTTCCCTTCAAATCCGACCAAAACCGGTCTTTACAGCAGATTTACCAAAGCAATACAGCAGCTGCAGCATGTGAATCCCATTTGCACCTTATCAGCTTGCTGATAGCACATGAAAGATTCAGCAGTGAACATCCATAGGACGTCTCTGCGACAGGTTTGCACAGACCCTGGGGCCCATCGTGCATTGGTTATCGTTGGCCTGACAACTGGATTTCATCTCTTGGGGAAGGGGTAAGAAGACAGGACAGACACTTCTCTTGCTGCTCATTGCGCTTAGACCTCAGTCACACTTATCGGTGGGATAGATTACTGGTGTAAGTACTCCTTGACCCATAAGGAGGAAAAGATGAAATAGAGAGGAAGGGTAGTGGAGGAAATGTGAAGGATAAGAAGACAATTAGATTTTGCTCTTAAAATAAATTCTGGCTCATTAAAACGTGGGGCTTAGTTTCTTAGTTGTCAAAATGTGACCATGGGAATCACAGAGTGACTCACAATATGTTTCCTGTGATAACGATAGTATCATGATACAGCAATTCTGTGTCCCTTGATATATTGTAAGACAATCATCGACAATGATGTCTGTGTAACTGAAGGAGATAAAAAACGCCTGAAAAGGCAAAAATCAGGAATTCTGCATTTATGCACAGCTGTTTTGCTGTCTGTTCTGTGTCAGTTTCACAGAATTTGACAACTGAACCAACATGGCGGGAGAATCCGTTTAGACTGCCTACAAACCTGCCTTAATACAAATAATGACATTTGGTGCCAGTATAATATAATATTGTATATATTGTATGATACAAAATATTCAAGTATCAATTTTTTTCTCACCAAAGCAAATGTTGGGATGTGGTAAAGCAACAACAACATAATAAGTGGCCACATAATCACTCACTTTGAAAAATTACAGACCATCTTCATATTGCAGCTTTGACTCAGTGCAAGTCTGGCGGGTCAAAACTGAATGTTGCCTTAAATGCTAGTTACAAGTCACAAATTTGTCTTTTTGTGTCTGATTGTGTCTGACTTTTCTGCAGTAAAGCTGTTATGTTCCCACAACTCAACAACAACCAAAAAATATATAACCCAAATTCTCCAATTCTCTCTTCAGCATCCTTTTTTTTGATCACAGACTAGCTGCTCACATTACCATGAATGGACTAAATATACCCAACAGCCTGTGGACACCGACCACCCACATGCCCAGACACTGCGTGCATAACACTTTCTATAAAATTTTTATCAGAGAAGCAACCTCAGTGACCTAAAGCTGTGTCTGAGTCTGAATTGAGTAAATAGAGGAGCATCATGGCACAGTCAGTGCCATGTGCCCAGCCAAATGTCTCTTTTTCCTCTCCAATGGAACACTGTATGGATTTAACTCACTGTTGAACACCGGCTGTGGCATTTTATTAAGAGCCCCTTTATTCCTCAAAAGGAATTACAGTTTATAAAAAGTGCTCTTCTTATCTTCGCTCTACACCAGCTGCTTTTTAAGAGCTTCATTCTCGGCTCTGACCAAATTTATGCCGATGGCTCCACATATTCATTCTTAATAGTGTTCATTTTCAGAACAACAAAGGCACTCAGTGGCGATGTGGTTTTTCCAGGTCTGTCAACAGCCAAATGGTCTTGCAATGCTAAAGAGTGGTGGTCGGGAAAAGATGCATTCATTCATCATTTCTGCCTTGAGAAAAATCACAAAGGCTTGGACACTTAGAAATGTGCTCTCTGCACGGATGAGCAGATGTCAACATCTGTTTTGCTTCTCTTGGCCTCAGAGTCATTCTCTTACAGTCCATCTCTCAGAGTCTGTTGCTTTTCTCCCTTTGTTTGTGAGCCTGTCTCTTTTCTACCCATCAGTCTTTCTCACTCTGGTTTCAGTTTCCGTCTCGGCTTTGTCTCTGCTCCAGTACGCTCAAGGTGGAAAAAGTGAGCAAAGTTTCTCTAACAGTTTTGGTTTTTAGCTCATCATCATTTTATATGGGTGGAAAAAGTTGAAAGCAGGTTTTTAGTCAACACAGAAAAGTCTGAAACTGCCGATCTTTCTCGCATTGCTGGGGAAATAGGTTATAGATTATTTTTCTCCAAAAAAGTAGGCCAAAAGTGATGTAGGATGCTCATTTGGTGGTCGATTGAGATATTAAAGGGCGGCCTGGACTCACAGTAGTTTCACAATCAATGGGAGACATAAACTTTATTAAAACAGTACAGAAAGTCAATAGAGAAACTTTCATGGAAAGGGCAAGGATGCATTATGGATGTAGTGATGAATCTAAGAAAGAGAACATAAGGGTCAGGCAAAGTACAAAAAGTATTCGACAAAAGGCTAACAGGCAGCTTTCAGTTATGCCCCATAGAGAAGCAGAGCAGACAGTCAAAAGCTAGAGAATGCGTTCAATTAGAAAATTGGAAGTTTGAATACAAGCAATGCAGGAAATCGCTGTTTGTTTAAGGATGACATATCCACTCTGAAATTCATGCATGTGTCAGCATTATGAGTTAATCATAGAAGAGAAAAGTTTTAATGAGACCATTCAGAACAGTGCAGACACCTGTGCGTTCAAACAGAAAATGAGTGTATTAGTCACAATGAATCGTTAATAGCAGCAGCAGCGATGATAGTAGGTGTAGATGAATCAGAATGCAAATGAACGCATAATTCCTAATGAGTAATGCGGGGCTGTGTTATGTTGGATGAATTTAGAGTTGTGTTAAACGAAATGAGTTGTCCTGTCTGTGCTCATCTGAAGCTTACTGCAACAAGTGAGGAGAAGCCTGGCTAAAGTGCATCCAGAGGGAGTTAGAGGCTGATGTGCAGCATCAGCAGCATTTGGAGAGGACCTCACAGCGGTCCTTTCCTCGGGGCACCGCACTCAAAACACAGCAGACTGAGTAAATGTACTTTACTTTTTTCCTTCTCCGTCCACCTATATAATCTTCCACTTCTGCTCGTCCCCCGGTTTGATGTTTACTTTCTTTATCCAGTTTAGCACTAGGACTGTTGCAACCGGCTACACATGTATTTGCATTTTTCTTGAGGTTCCAACCTGATTCACACTGTCACATGGTGAACCATAACAAGTCAAGGCTCATTGAGTTAAATCCTAATCTTCAAGATTGAAAACCCACACAACAAATGCTAAATGCTGCACATTAAATCTTAGCAAGGATGAGAAAGCTGCCTGTGCAATTCATCACAATAGCGATAATATCATTTGTGCACAAAATGATCAGCACACAAAAAATGCATTAAATTAGATTACTAGTAGGCAGAAATTCATAATGTATGCAGCCATACGGTACTGACCTAAACTGAGTTGATCAAGAATTGTTTGTGTATACATTACTGTACATGGAATTAGGTAAAGACTAGAAGAAATTAAATTGCAGACAGCATAGGCAAGAGTAGTTCTGCCTTCCCAGGTGATTGTTAAAGGCAGGACTGAAACCATACAGACAGGCCTCCTCTCCTGCACCCTAATAGCTTATTGATCCAGATAGGCCATCCACCACTTTACTCTCGCAGGATACATAGCCAGTCTGAGCTGCAAGTACAGTGACCTGTAGGCAATAAAGATAGTTGAGGCCACCTTTAACAAATTTATTATGTATTTTATGGACTTGTCATTTAGTTTATGTGAGTATTTTAAGCTGTAAAACAACATACTTTTGTAATAAATGTACGCGTAAGCTAGCAAACTACTGTAATGGATTGGATTTGTAGCTACAACGATGCGTATGTCTGTGGGCACTGACACTATGACACAAGAGTCTATTGTAATACAATGCTTCCATGCAGTTCATTTGATTAGACTTAAGAGCAGTGCAGATCACCTGTTAAGAGCTATATAATTTCGTTCATTTTCATTTTCTGAGTAAATCTTAGATAAGCAGGGGCCACAGAGTTCTGAGTTTTAACTACTTTGCCATTGGACCACTCATCAGCAGTTATCAAAAGCAAAGTAGCTGCAGCGATAGCACTGACTTGAGTGTTGCCAGTAACTCAACAAGTTTAAGTGAAACAGCGGTTTTGCATAGTACCTGATGCAGTGTAGATGTATCCATGGACAAAGTAAATGACCCTGTAATAGGCCATTTACATTTAGAATTGTCACATTAACAAAACTACTCAGTGAAGTGAAGTACAGCTGTGTCCTCCCAGCAGTATTGAGTTACTTTTTTTGTTTTATAATATGCCGGGCATCTTAAGACTAATGACCAAACAGGTGGTCATCCAAGGGTTTATACTGAACTGAACTGCACTGGGCCTTCTTTGCAGCAATTAAACCCATGATGTACTGCCCTTGAGAGAACCACCCATCAAATGATTCTGAATGGATTTTTGTTATGAATAGTTAGTTTTATGGATTTGACTAATTTCAGTAAAAAAAACTCACTATTTAAGATCTACCTCCTAATCCCCTTGCACATCCAAAGTTAGCCACCCACGATGAAGCCTCTAAGGTAGAAAACGCCTCCCCTCCCTTCAGTTTACGCCCTGGTGCCCCTCCACCTGTGGGGACAATTAATTAGTGATACGAAAGGTAGGATTAATCGATACGCTGTCAGGCTCCCGCCGGCTGAAGAGAGAGACCCTGCAAAACCCACCAGGACCCAATCTCATTACTGACGGTGGCCCACGCTCCCCTTTCCTAGGCAGCTGCATTCATCAAAGCAATGCCTCCCTTTCTCCCTCAATTGTTCTCCATGCTTCATCCATCCATCCATCCCTCCCTGCATGTTTGGCTTTTTCCCCGGTGACACGATGAAGGATAGTAGGTTGTTGAAGTGACACCTATTTAAGAAAGGAAAGGAGGGGGGGAGGGCGTGGGTGTTATAAATAAAGAAATAACCAAATCATAGAGTGTGGGACTGAATGGGTAAGGTTGCCCTTGTAAATAGTGACTGTGCATGTATTACAGTATTCACTACAACTAATCATACATGCCTTCTAAATGAATGTGAATTTGTCCTTGTGAAGGTATCTGCATGCTGTAACCTGAGTGCAGTGTGTGGCTTTGTGTGCATGCTTTTGACAGCTAGTTAGAAGTAAAGGCATGCTTTGTGTGTCAATATGTGTGTGTGTGTGTGAGTGTGTGTGTGTGTGCGCACATGCGTATGTGTATGTTACCAGGGGGTGGGGAGTAGAGGATAAAAGCCTCTGCCTCTCTGACAGTTTTATCCGCATCACCATCTGCCTTTATCTGACGCCAGCATCGCTCTCCTCCTCATCGCACCCTGAAAGCTCTCCATCCACCCTGTTCTCTTCACTACTCTTCTTATCTCAAGCTGCTGTTGCATGTCAGATCACATTTTTCAACTCATAATTAAACAGTGGCTGGCTTTAACCCTAGGCAGATAACCTGAGGCCACAGGATCGTAAAAAAAAAAATTAAAAAGGCAGTGTGGTGGTATATTGCAGTGAGGAGAGCAGAAATCAGGCTAATGAAGTCGGATGCTGCAGTTCACATTTTGACCATGGGGATGCTAGCCATAAAAGCCTTTGCACAGAAACATGAACACTGGGCAGCACTGCTCTCTCAGTTTCTTTCTCAATCAGCATTTGTCACATACTGGGAGTGGGGTAAGGGTGGGGTCAAGAGGAGAAAATATAGCCATGTCCTACTCGCCACCCTCCTCCCCACCCTTCTCTCGCTGCACAAAGTAGACAGTTGCGGTGAGGGATGGCTCCCTAACGGGTAATCAGAGGCAGCCCTTATTTAATGCTATGAGCCGGGACCGGACAGCTAGTGATGGAGGTACTTGGGGAGGCCCGCTGTGCACTGTGCAGCGGCCCATAACTGCAGATGAGACACTTCCCACAGAGCAGTTAGTGCGACAACTTGCCAGCTGTAAATGTAATGACTGTCAAATGTGAGCGGTGCCTGTGTGAACGGCAATAAATACAAAGCGACACCCCTAAAAAAAATACTAAAAAAGATTGTGCGAGTCCTAGTTTTGTAAGGTGCATCTGAACTGCTGCAACTTTATGCCGCCATCTGTCAGGGCCATTTAGAAAGTTTATGGGCAGCTCATGAAGAGAACAGCTCTGATATTTGCTCCTTTCTTCATTAATGGTTCATCTCCCTGTGCATAACGAATAACCCCAATTTGCTGCTCTTTGAGACTTTATTGCTTTGAGTAAAAACAGCTGAATAAAAGACATTTAACAATCTTAAGCAAGGAATGTTTCTTGTGCTGGTATAAAAAAAAAACCAAAAGTGTATTTTCTACTAATTTGAGATGAGTCATAAAGCTCAGAATAGTTAACATATTGTGATCAACAAATGCTTTTAATAGGGAGGGCAGAACGTGAGACATTGTCCAAAAAATTCCCATCGTTGCTTGCATTTACCAGACCGAGGGATGGTGGGAGTGGGCTGACTACAGCGCTGGCACCTAAGCCAGGTAGCACGGACAGCTGGGAAAAGATGATTTGTTGCAGTAGTGAAAAGAAAGGCAACACTTTTTACATGCCAAGTTTTCGTATTGCCAATATTTGGATACAGAAAAAAAATGACACAGGCAGAGAGGGACTATCAAGTCAGCACAAAACAAAAAAAAATGTTGTACTTTTTGTTTTCACTGAGCTATAACTGCAGAAACTACTGTATACTCTATTCGCTGGTGACATTACAGCAGGAGGTGTGAGTACAGTATGCTTATGTCCTGGATTTCTTTAAAACATTTCTTCTCTTAACACAGCACCATGGCTGGGTATTCTCTGCAGCAGTCAACCAGCTCCACACGATCAGCAAGTTTTAATGTTCACACCTCTACTCAGTTCCTGGTGTAGGAAAGTATTTCAACTGGGCAAACCCTAAAACTGCCTAAAGAATTTCAGTAAAAGGAACACATTTATTTATTCATTTAATGGTTTTAAATGGCCTGACTGATCCTTACCCGGGTAAAATAGGCTTAATAAAACTTAAGGTAGTAATGTATCGCTTACGAACTGAAATTGATTTAAACAGCAGTCTTATTTATGATAACTGAACTCTTAATGTGGCAAGACATTATCACAAAAGTGTTTTTGATTCAATAATCCTTGTTTTTTATTCTTAGAAAATGTCAAAACTATTCAAGGTCTTGCAAAGGACATCTACCTTTTCCAGCAGCCACAGATGGGAGATTTAGCTATCAGTCCACTTCCATATCTGTCTGTACCCTTCATTCCCTGAATCTCACACCCCAGGCCCTGATGGTGGAAATGTCAGGAAGATTGGCAAAAATGATGTCCTGCCCTCCCAAATGGCCATTTTTACTTCTGTAGAGCTAACATCCTGTGAAAGACATAGTGGGGACTGGGGGACATCCTGTCTACTAAATCAAAGAAAACAGAAATGCTCAGTGAAGTAATAAAAGTTGTGTCTGTCCCTGTTTAATCCATGCTATAAGTGGTGAAGCCAAAGGAAACCTTCCACACCATCGCATAAGTAAGTGCCAAACGTAACGTAACGTGACATAACGTCTTTGACAATAAGTCAACGTATTCCTCTTTGACATTAAGTCACACCTCTGAATCTTTACTATTTGCTAAATAAAGTCAAGGTGGTCTTTGTGTTTAAAGAAATGAAAAACATTGTATGCACTAGCGACACTAACCACCAGTTCATTATTTACTGTATTTATGTTTATCTGTGTGAACTTCAACGGAAATTCACCACAACAGTGACAGCTAACCACAAAAGAAGATGCAAACTAAGACAATAGCTTGTGGGCTGCAACTTGAGCATCATCATTTTTGTTAAGAGAACAGCAAGTAAAAGGCAACTGGACTCAGAATATTCTTGAAAATGTTTCACCATTCATCCAAGAGACTTAATTAGTTCTACTGACTCTTGGGGACTTCTGTGGTATTTAACTTCTCTGGGTGATTAAATACAGAGGAACTCCCCACCAGTCAGTGGAAATGATGAAGTCTGCTGACTGAACAGTACATCTTTTCAAAGACCAGAGAGCAAATCCAGCTGTTATTGGTTTAGTACTTCTCAAATTCTCTGGCTGAGAATCTTTATAAACATCTAAGAACTAATGCACCGCAACAGCAATATGCACAGTCATGTTTGGTCTGCACAGTGATGAGTCATCCCTATGGCATTTCCCAGATAATGAATTTCAAAGCTTTTTCATCTGAAACTTGAAATGTCAACTAGAAAGTTTGCCACACTTTCTGACACACCCACAGTAAATAATTAGGGAAGTGCAAGAAACAAAGCTTTGTGAGGATGTGCTATGTCCTCTCTAAACCAGCCCACATCAGCAAATTCAGCTGCTTAGCACCTTATCCCACAACTTCAACATTACATCTCCTACCCAGGGGCCTGATGACAGCATGTCAGTATGAGTGATGTCCTGCCCTCTGTCAGGTAAACGAAATGCAAGGGGAGGAAGCCTGGTAAGGCAGGAAAGGCATATAAAGAGATGAGTGGTTTGCGTGAGATAAGGAATAATGTTCTATCACATCTTGGTGGCATGTTATCAACCGTGCCCACTATTGCTAGGATGTCTAGTTGGACAGACAGAAAACATCCATCAGTGATGTGTCATATCCTGTAATGACAGGAAATTGTTGTGATCTGAGTGTGTGGCCTCCTAACTCCTAGTAAGACCACGATAATTCAAAAGGAACATTAACATTCATAGCTGAAAACAATTCTGGTGAGTATCTGCTTTAGAAATTCAGGAAATGCCAACAAAGCATCCATATAGATGGAATTCTATATATTATTTCACCATTATGAAGGAGAAGAGGCTTTAAAATTTACTGTAAAAAGAATTAGCCAACCTGGAATGAAAAGTGAAATGCTATTTTCGAATCATTAGCTGAAGCTAACAAACAAGGCCTCAGGTATTACACCTCAAGCCACAATCACTGTTTGAACGCGGGGCTATTTTGTCATTTGATTGGGTCCGTGAGGCCCCCATCAGGTGGGATGATATGGGGCCATGACTCCTGGGTTCTCAGGCCTAATTTGTCTGTACTTCTCCCCTCACAGAGAGAGGGGCATAATTAACAGGACGCAAACACCCACCACGGGCTGAACAGTGTCATTTAGGGGAGTGACTCGGGAGGAACGGCAGCAAATGAAATGTAATTGCAATGGGAGCAGAGGAGCCAGGCTGGTGTGTCGAAGGCACTGATGTGTGTGAGGGAGGGAGAGAAAGAGAGAATGAACGGGCCAGACAGGAGGGAATGAGGGAGTAAATGAAAGACACTGGAGTTAGACAGAGAATATGCTCTAGAGAGAAGAGCAACCAAAAGAATGACTGATGAGGGATTGTGAATGACAGGGACAGATAAACTGTGAGAAGTCATTCCATGAAATTAGAGCAAAAACCTAATACACCGTACTAATGTACGTTGAAAAATGGGATCACAGGAAAACATAGCTTTTTATTTACCACTTGTGGTATGTAGCTATACTGAAGGTTTAGATTAAATGATTTCTTCAGCTTAAAGTACTTCCAATAAGTATTATTTTATGTCATTTACTTGTTTCCCAGTGCTCTATGCATCACAAAGAGACAGTTATGGCAAACACCTAGCAACTGATCTGTTTTTCTATAATACTTAATCAATATAAATGACTGATTGATGTTTCCCCACAACCAGGCCTGTCATGATGATGAAACTTCGGTTGAGAAGTAATTGTCATACAAATAATTACGATTTTTATCTGTTCGTTTCATCCTACTAGTAAAGTATAAGCCTTGTAATAGTTTATTTATGCACACACAGTTCACTTAATGACAAAGAAGAGCCATTCTTTGGCATTCCACACTGGAACTTTCAGGCTTTGTAAAAAAAAAAAAAAACTGAATAAAGAAATGACTTATGACTGGTGCCAGTAGAATTTGAGCCCCTCAAGATGAAGTGGAGCAGCAGTTTTTATGTTGCCAGTTATTATGACGCAAACTGATTGTGGTTAGCTCAAATAAATGCAGTTATGTGATAATTATGACAGGCCCACCCACATCCACCATCTAAACATTACTGAAAAAATTGCAAAGAATGACCATTGCCGTTTGCATCTCTGCTAGGTACATTACCATGTCACCCTCATTATCTGCTGTGTTCATCGTATTTAAAAGTGTAATCTTTCATCATTACAGTCATTATTGGTATTTATCAGTGATGTTAAAAGCATTCAAATTAACCTTGACCCCTCTCTATACCTGACCCCCCCACTATCCCTCTGTTTTTAGCTTCTTCCCTCTGTGTGTCCCTTTCAGTTTACAAAGCACTGGATGAGAAGTGACCTGAGGTCAACAATGTTCCTGTCCCTTCCAGGCACCGGCAGCCCAAACAAATTGGGGTCACTGGGATATTGGAGTGGTTTGATTGCACACTCACACATACATGTGTGTCTGCGTGGATAAAGTGTGGATAACTGTGATGGTGTTTCATTAGTTTAGGAGAGTGAAACAGATCAGTCTGTCTGTTATTGCAACAACTTTTCCACTGGCTGAAAAATCTCTGAAAATGACTCCAGGAACACGGTGAGAGGATCAGAGTCACCAGGTGTGGTCTTAGCTGGTAATTATCTGAAATACCCCATTTAAATAACTCAGAGCTTTGAATGTAATATTAGGTGAAGGAAGCACAGGGGTCAACGAGACAATTAGTGCCTGCGTAAATGCATTTTTAAATGCCTGCTGTCCCTTAATTGCTATTTAAAGTTATCATTAGAGGTGGTTTTAAATGACCTTTATGCCTAACATATGAAAATAATAAAAGCAGAGATGAGGCTAATAACTACTGTGACAGGAGATAAAAAAAAGATGGTGTTGGGTAATTAGTCATTTTCTGGACTATGAACACAATAACTCCTCTCTGACCCCCTCCACGTGCTGCATACAATTTGGCCATTCTGTTTTTAGGTCAACAATGGAGTGATCTAGATAATCTGGTTCAGCTGTTTAAAATATACCTGATCATGCGAGTAAATGTATTATATTTTTACAGTCTTTACTATCATAACAGGTAAAAACAATGGCTAAACTTAAAACATAAACTGAGAATATCTTCAGCCTATAGTATAAGCTCCAAGGGCCTATGTCCTTAACACCAATCATCACATCAAATTCAAAGCTACGTGTTATTTCTCCTCCTGCTCCTCTACTCCTTCCTTTCATAAAGCCTCCTCTTACATGTGAAACTCTTGCTTTATTCTCAGTCTGTCTGCAGGTCATCCGTTCTCTCTCCTTCCTCTCTGTTCTGTACCTCTCCCTCCTCCAGTCATTCATTTCCTCATTCCCTCCTCTTTCTTGTTCTGATCAGTCTAAATAGCTCAGGGTCCTGTTCCAGTCCCTTGGCCTCTTTCATGCAGGTTGAGATATTTCCCAATCCCCCTTTTCTTTCTGGGTTTTCCCCAGTGACTCATCTGACTGATTGTAACTTAGGTTACTTTCCCATTTCCTCCCATCAGTTCACCTCCCCCTCAATAACCCTGAGATGGTGCCTTACTATGTGCAGCTCCAGGTAGTCTCCAAGTCCCTTGGCGCTCTCTACCCTGACCAGAACGGCTTCCTTCAGCTGCGTGCTGAAGCCCACTGCCAGCCGGTCTGCCCGTGTGCTCGGCCGGTCATTGGGTGGCCAGGTATATGTGATGAGGGCTCCGCCTCGCCCGAAGATGTACGTTGTCCCAGCTGCAGAGCAGAGAGGAAGGAGAATAAGGGTGTTATATATTTACATGACGACATTTTAAAAGCTTGAAAAAAGACACAGCACGTTTGTCAGCTCTCACGACAGAAAATGAACTGGGAAAAGATAGTGAAGTAGACAAACGTATGTTTTTGTCTTCATTGAGTTTGTAATGACTTTCATAAAACTGACATGAAAGTCTTTTTCTGGAACAGGTACTTTAGTTATTTTGCAGAGAAAGTGCAGTTTGTGAGAAATAGTTATGGTTAAATTTACAATGAAAGTGTTTTGCTTTTCATTTGGACACCCATCAAATGTGTGATGTATTAAGTGTATGATAAAAATAACACTATTGGCTTGCATGCAGGCAAATAAGTCACATACTGACTGATGGTGACAACATGAAGGGAGTAAAAATATTTTTACTGGCAGTACTGTATATATCATGATATGTTGTCATGTTAGCATTAGTCTTAGTGTTAGCACCAGTGCTGACTGTCACTCTGCTCTGAAATGTTAATCTGCCAACCACTGCAGTTTCTGCTGCCCTCACTTGCCTGCAGTTGCTTTGCATTCAAACTAGGGCAAACTGACAAACTTTGTGTTGGCTCTGCTGTCAGTATAACCACCACCTCTCAACATCAACAAAAGAAATTTCTCAGATCTCCCTGTCAAAGGAACTTTGCCTCAACAGTATTTTGAGTTCCAGCCTGAAATAAAAAAAAAAAAAAAAAAAAAAAAAAAAAAAAAAAAGTCTGCCCGCCTTGTACACTGAGCGATTTCATGTTTGAACTGTAGCAGATGAGTTAGGACTTGGCTTGGCTCCAATAAGCCCAGCAGTGAATGAGAAATGACGGGCGTTGGCTGTGATTAGCATAGAGTAATGAAACCACAGTGAACTGCTCTCAACCCTGTGTGCTGTCTGTCACACACACACACATGCATTTTAACACAGGACTACACATTTAAACTACACTCAGAGTTGCATGCATGCTCAAAACACACACAGCATCGCAGGGCATTCTAATAAAAGCACAAAATGCTGAAACAACATTATCGAAAATAACTCAATCAAAAACATGAGACGCGGCTCTCCTGCTCTATTCACACTCTAGAGCAAGATACAATTTTTCATGTGTGCACTTGCCTGATGTGTTTCCTCTTTGTGCTTCAACATAATGCACTTTACATGTAAATTATCTCTCTGAAACAATGGTGAAAACCTGAGTCGGACTGAGCCGCGATGATAAGTGCACTCTTTTTTTTGTGATTCTTTTTAGATACTAAAATTTGCTTTCATCAAAATGACTGAGATACATTAAAGTTCTGTCAAAAAATAATTAACATTTTATCAGACTTTACAGCACAATGAAAAGATGCTACTTCTATTCTGTGGATTAGTTAATTAGTCGCTTCTTATTACAGCATTAAGATTGACATTCACAGTTAGTGCACAACATTAAAGAACATGCACTCGTGTATATGTGCATCACACACACACACACACACACACACACACACACACACACATATATCTAGCTAGGATAGAAAGCAGAGGCTGTGATGACTTCAGGGCCAACCAGCCATCAAACAACTTCCATAGCAGCGGGCCGCACACACTCTTAGTCATACACAGGGAAAAGGCAGACTGATAAACAATGGAGTGGTCCTTCTTGTGCGCGCACACACACACCTACACACACACACACCTACACACACACACACCTACACACACACACACACACACACACACACACACACACACACACACACACACACACACACACA
>JAPQRN010000013.1:13866979-13922305 GCA_037367275.1 Coranthus polyacanthus
GTCTGCAGCTCCTCCACGTCTGTTTAAAAACATGTGCACATGAACAAGCTGACACACATTATGAGACGATAAAGCAAACGTGTGAATCTGGAAACAAACATTCCTCCTTCCTTCTCAGCGGAGCTAAGCCCTCTGCTCAGCTCTTGTTGTTTTCTTGAGGCTGTATTATTTTAGCGCTGACTAATTATCGCAGCACGGCAAGGAGGGCTATAAAGAGGTTGTGTGCCGGGGAAAAAAAAAAAAAAAAGAGAGAGGATGAAGAAAGACAACAGGGTACGGAGGCAGGGAATAGAGAGGATGGAAAAGTGTGAATTGTGGATTTGGAGAGTAGAAGAAAGTTGGCGTTTTTCCTTTTTTTTCTTTCCTGTATTTATTAACAGTGCAGCACCAGAGCCTCACAGAAGCTGGGCAAGAGACAGCTGTGGAGGAAGTGGAGGAAAGATTTCTAAAATGGCCGACAAACAGAGAGGGAGAGGAGCCATGTTGTGATAGATGAGTGGAGCCAAATGGGGAAAAAGGGGAATACTTAATGGAAGCTTAATTTGGTGTGAATGAATGTATGTGAATGCACTCGTGTTAGGGGAGAGTCAGAGGGACGGGGACAAAAGTTAAGAGAAGAAGCAGAGATTAGTTATCGGATTCACACACAATCGGCATTTTCCACTGGGGCACTCCAACGTTCTATAAGCTAAAGTCATTTTTCCAGCAGCTGGCTCTGCAACTAAGTAGGTGACATAAGCTGTTTGCGTTTTTGTGCTTTCTACTGTCTGAAAAAACACAGATTATGTCATCAGGGTCAGCTTGCTTTGAGGTTGGAGGTATTTTTGTTTAGCAGAGTGAAGGTGCAAAAGAGTCAGTGCAAGTTTAAAATAAGCAAGCATTTATCGGGCATGGACAGTGTAACAAAAGACACATAATTGGAAGTGAATATGACCCTTTCTAATTCACGCTCGTCTGTACTTTCAACAATCTCATTTTTAGTCATTTCTTCTGTAAATGTAATTAGAGGGATGTATAGGATTTTCTTTTACTATTGCTTCTCTGTAATAAATACACACAGTGCTGGGGAAAATCTCATATTACTGTCAAAATCTTAATGAGAGCTTGTTAAAATAAGAAAAAAAAAAAAACCTTGCTACTTCTGTGTAATTTTATCACTTTGGTGGGTAAAAATTGATTGATACTCGTCATTTGTTCAATTGCATTTTTGCAGTTTAAACATTCCAAGCACTCCTTGTCGTTTTACTGTGATAGATTTAAACTTTTTTTCTGTAGTCTAGTGGGATAGTTGAGAAAACAAGCAACACATCACATTTTTCACTCAGCGATTTTTTTAATGAGCTGGTTCACTTATGCTGTCTAGTTATTTTCAGATATTTGCCAATCACTGGTTATCTCTTACTGATGGTGGTCTCCCACCAGTCCCTGTTGATTAATCTAAACCGTGATCACATGGAGTAATGGCGCAATGTGCAGCGTTCGATACAGCAGATTGATGTGATTCCGCCATACAGCTCGAAATATCTGATCAAATGGTAAAATTGGCCTTCAAACGATCACAGAAACTTAATAGCAACTGATATCTTATTTAGGTTGAACCACAAATAGAGATGTGCACATGTCTTCGCTGCATATCTTATGTGAACCAATTCTCATCAATTAACATGCCTCTCATGCAGAGCATCTGCCATATGCTTCATCTTCCCCGGAGAGTTTCCTGCTTCCCCGACGCCAATGTCACAGTATCACTTCATAATCAGCATGTTCACTTTATGAACAAAAATGTCTCAAACAGTGGTGACAAAGTTGGAAAAAAGAAAACCAAAAAAAAAAAACACCCACATTTCTAAACTCCAGAATTACTTGGAATTTCTTTCTACTTCTTTCTTATTACGATGTCAAATAAGTGCGAGCTAACTTAGCCCGTTTTGATTTGTCCAACTGATAGTGGCCACCTGCTGCTTTGTGTGAAATGTTTACGTGTGTGCATATGTTGGTCTGTGAGCGCTCTTCTCTCTAAATGAGGAGACAAAGAAGGTGCCGAGTCTCTAATGAGTATGTCTGACAGAACGCATCCATGTGTCACAGTTTCAGCAGCAAACACCTGCTGCTCTGGTGGAAGAAAAACCCACCGAATACAGGAAGGCAACACGTACTAATAGGAGGATGAGATGTGAGAGAGAAATATGGAAAGGTGGTTATCAAACCTAAGAAAATCAGCCTGGAGGGCACTTTTACTGTTAGTTTTATGAGGGATGATCTTAACTGTGAGATGTGTCATTGACTATGGATTTGAATGAATTAACAGAAAGAAAAAGGCTATCATTTTCAGCTCCACTAACATGTAAACATAATGCACGTCTGACAGAAATAGAGGCACTGGCTATCTCTGTTAAGTTACTTGAATTTCTTATTTAATTCTTATTTTTTATATATACTTAAACCAATGTCTCCCTGGAAATTAGGGGTGGGCGAAGGTTAATATTACGATCTTTTGAAGTAGAATCACAATCCAAGATCTGAATCACCATTATCAGACGCCTTATAAAATGTAGGTGAGTTACAAATAAATAAATAAAAATAATAATAATTATTAAACCCAGATTTTTTCCTCTAGTTTTCTCTGGTGTTTGTAGTCTTAGGCTGTGTGTGATGGCTTTTTGTTGTTGCCGTCTGACTAGAAACTCTGCATTTTTGCATAATTTTGGACCGACATTACTACAATATTTTTTTTTTTACAATATCTAGATGAAGTAAACATGAGTCCACATTTTCTTGTACATACATCCGTGACAGCTGCAGTGTTTCCATTAATTACTTAGACTAATTTGTCCCGCCGGAGTTTTATAATGAATCAAAAACGTTTTCACACTCTGACATCACTCTGAAACATCTATGTAAATCAGACTCACGTCGGAGACACCAGGCCCACAGCTCAAGGACTTATGGTAATTCTTTGTCATTATTTCTTAGCAAAACAAAACAACACGTTACACAAACTCTGCAAGATAGGGTGGACTAAAACTGAATGCTTTAATGCACAAAGACAGTAAAGTTTCGCTATAAAGGGACTGAAATAAACTCGCTAACCTAGCAACCTATCCTAGCGATATTATTGCTTCAAACCCATAGGTTACTGTAACACTCTCTGTAAAATACCATAATTACACTGGTAAATGGGCCATTCAAAATGAATGTTAGCTGAATAGGAAAGGTTTGACAGCGCCGTTATTTCTTTTTTTAATGACACGATCTGTATGATCCCTCTGAAAAGCAGATCATATGAGAAATGGAAATTAATCTTAAATGTTTCATGTGCTCTTCAAAACTTAAATGAGATACAGCAATAAAATATGTTTTAATGGTTAAAGCTACAGTAGGCACTGGGTAAAAATTCTATAATAACCTTTCAGCATCTTGTAATTCACACTGTCTGGGAGGAAACTAGACTTCTGCGCCTCCTCTTGGCTCTGTTTTTAGGTTAGAAAACTCGGGATGGACGACTTTGCCAATGGTGGTTCTTTTCAGAGAAGGAGATATGAGAACAGGTGATTGACAGCTGTAATGACCAATCACTGTCAAGTCTCCGTCAGACTTGGTGGCTTGTCACAGAAGCAACATGGGAGCTCCCTTGCCTGTGATATTTTGGCTTCATTTTTCCATACGGCCATGTTGGCTTGTCCGTCTTTATATTCTGTCTATGTGTGCTTTTTTTCCCTAGATATCTGCCTACTATAGCCATAATGAGTTAAATGGAAGAAAAACATAACCTACTACTAATGCTTAAATTAGAAGGTACTGCCCTTTCCAGAAAAAAAAACAAACACTTAAGCACATCTCAAGAAAAGAGATTACAACTTTAGAACAATTGTGTGTGCGTTTACGGAAGGGAAAGATAAAACAGCTATTGAGCAATAACAGCTGACATGTATATAAAGGTGAAGATGAGCATAATGAAGATCCATCTGTGTACCAACATTTTACCATGTGTTATTTTCTGGATGAATATGTGGGCACAGGAAGAGGACTGAAATTGCTTAAGAGAACACTGCAAATGGAGAAATCTGTATCTGACTTCTCCCAAACAGCAACAGCTTGCCAGTACTGAAAACTTGAGTTGAAAGTAAATTAATGCTGCCTTGGGAGTTGTCTGCAAACAAAAACCTGCCTCAGTATAGATTCCTCTGACCTTCAGTCCACTGCGGTCTAATCAAGCAATCTGCCTGCCCGCTTTTGCTTGAATAACAATAATGATGGAAATGCTCTTTGCACTCATGTTTATTGCAACCCCCCATATCCAAAAAGGAGACTAAATATTTATTACTTTTGTCCAATTAGCTCTGGCACCATCGATCCGACCAATCAATCCTACCTGCGGTGCTAGAGGTGGAGAGAGTGCTAAGAGATGAATCAAAACATCGCGGGACACTCCTCGATTATTATTTCCATTCACTGGGGCTGGCTGGTAATTTAGTTTGAAGAAGAACGGACAAAACAAACAAAAAAAAACATTTTCATCTGTCCCCAGATCCGTTGGAAAAATAATCAGAAAAGACTCATGAATCAAAGCAGTAATGAAAAACCTATTGATTTTGATTTTCCGCTACCCCTCCCTCCCCACTCCTCACTACGCTGGTGTGAGAGGGAGTGTATTTAGGCTTGAGTTTATCATTTGAGATGCTTTCTCAGCAAGGGGCCATTGATTTGGAATAGTGGATTCTAGGCCACTACCATCTACTGAGGGGATAAACAGGTCATACTGGAAAAAGCAGACGCCACAATCTTTCATTAAGGCCTGTGGTCAGTGTTGTGGTGGTTGAACGCCAATCGCGGGAGCCTCAGGGGAACTGACAGTGTGGAAATTGTAAGACACAATAAAGTGGCAAATCCACAAGCGAATAGGACAGAGTGGTGATGGAGTCCATTCTCGAGAGGCAGTAAAACTGAGACGCACCAGCAATGTGCACCCATGTAAATTTATACACGCTTGTTATTTTAAAGTCTCAGACAGGCTCTCAAACAATAACTCAATAACACAGAGATAGTTCCTCCAACCTTCATGTATTATTGCATCAGTGCAGATGGATTCTTTGAAGCAGTTAAGGAGAGAGACAGAGCTATTGATTCCTTTTAAACGAGGAGACTGAAACCTTTTTTGCTACTTTTTTTTGACATAACATACATTTCAGAGACTCTTACAAAGGAATGCATTGACTGTGGAAAAAAAAAAAAAAACAGCAAGAGAAAGGGGCTGAGATGAGACATTTGCCAAAAGTTTCCAGACAGCTGTTGATCTTTGAAGTTGCAGAGTTACGCACACACACACGCACACATCTTGACAAGCACTTAAAGAATAGCGCACATCCTTTTGACGTTTTAGGGTCTTACTATTTCTACCCATCGCTTGCAAGCTTGCACAAGCACTCAGATGCAAACACATCATACAACCTCATCAACATTACGGCCTTTGCTCTGATAGCCATTTCTCAGGGATGGCATATAAGAAAATGTGGAAATGGCACCCCAAAGACTGGCTGCATCTAGAATGGAAATAGCAAATCATCCCTGTCTGATGGGTTTGGATAATATTCCTCTTCTATCAGCGCTTTCTACATGATTGCTTTGAAGGATAAGAGGAGCCCTATGTTCCAAGAGTTGAAAATATACCTGATTACACTTTTCACAGAGTTTTCAGTAGTGTCCTGTGTCCAGTTAGCCACATAATGAGTTAATATGACACATTTTTAAACCAACAATGGAATTCAATCACAAATGGATTAAACAGACATATAATTGAGAGAGATATAATTGTTTGGATGTTGCTGAATCCCATCTACTTTATACTTCAAGGATACGCTGATGATGAAGTGCATTCTTAAGAGATGCACAAGATGCACTAACAACGCGCCCCCGTGTACATTTATACACGCTTGTCATTTTAGTCTCTCATGTTCTCACGTACACATTTTTATGTGTATATTGATTTAGTAGGGATGATACTTAAAGCAAACGGTGGGATTCAAATCAGGACAGTAATCACATCTGAAAGAATGATAATGTTACTTTCAAATATATACTGGTTATGGCTTTGGATCATTCAACTAAGAAAATTTGAAAAAGGAAAAGGCCCATTATTGAAAGGCATAAGACACGCTTTCTACGACTGAACATTTACTCTATCGTTCCTGAAACGAGTATATTTGTTCTAATGTTGCTAAAATCTATTTGAAATCTGTTTTATATGTCAAAGATAAACTGTGAGCCTATAAGAGCAATTTATTCATAATCTATTTGAAAAAACAGGGCAACAAAGGAGTCTTAAAGTTTTAAGATTTGAACCTGAAAGAATAGCCTCAACATTTTAGATGCCTGCATGTCTGTGAACTCTTGCGGCGCATTATGAGGGAGGATAAGAGGAGGGGGTTGTGTGTTTGTTTCTAAGATGACACTCATAGCGGGAGAATAACAGCATAGCCTTCTGTTTTGAATTAAATGATAGGCTACTGACAAAAGGGTACTGATTTCTGTCACTGAAATCAGTACCCTTGTCAGACAAAAATACTTCTTAAAAAATCACATTTTCATCTGTCTAGCTTTCAGGATGAAAGCGTTGGGGCAGAGAATTCACAAGAAGCATGCTATGTGTTTTGAAAGACTTGGGTTAGTTAAAACAGAACAGAGCAATTATCTTTAATGTTATGAGCCAAATCATTAACACCTCTCTGAACAATCCCTCTGTCCGTTGATGATTATTCTCCTTAAATGTGCTAACAGGGATTGGACTTGCTGCTATAACTTTCACCAAGGTGGAGGATTTAAATCCTGCTGCTATTTTGCTCTTGAAACCAATGATGTGCTTGAAAGATTTGCCTGAAACATTTCAAAAATGCTTGTTATGTCCCTGGAGGGGACATGACTATCAGAGAGTGATTTCTGCACAAATACAATTCGTAGTATTCACAAGCCACCTGTGCCTTTTTCCAAATATCTTCAAACAAAGACAACCAGTGGGAGCAATAAAAAAGGAGGTGGCGTGTTAGGTAGGAAGGAGAACATGGGGAAGGAGGGTGGGGGTTATGCTTTTAGACTGCTTTACACTATGATAAGAACTCATCTTTAGAGAGGCTGCTAGGCAGGACAGCATATCTGACCTGCATATATATCATCTCGAAAGCTTATTGATCAGCCAAAAATACCCTCCTCTGTCTGATAGTCAGCTCAATAGTCTGGTGAGCTGAAACAGTGACGCCCAACGCAGCTGCTTCGGCAGAAAGCAGTAATTAGTTTCAAAGGAACACATGCACAGAGACTCCTAGGAAAACGCCTTGGACATATCTAGGTAGTTTAGCCTTTTTCACGGAACTGTGCAAGATCGTGGAATGGGAACTTTACTGTAGTTACTTTGGGAAATGTGCCTACTCAATCCTTTTTACTGAATTAACAGCTCCTTCTGACCAAAACGACAAGAATTACTGTTTGAGCACCAAGAGATAAGATTGAGGAATCAAGTAGTACGGACTAAATTTACTTTGGCTTATTGCTTTTGTGTTAGCACTGCGCCTGTACAACTGTGAAAAGGGTTAAAAAGCAATCATGTGGTTCAAGGAGTACTTGTGACACATAAAGAGACAACACTGAGTCATCATTGGAAATTACAGTACTGTTAAAGGCCTGTCACAATTATATTGCTTTATTGAAATCATATGAGCTAACTGCAGTTATTTTGCGCAGTTGTGACAATCCACCACACATTCACACGTACAGTATAAAAACAGCTGGAGGAAATGTCATATTTTTGTCACTATTTACACTATTTATTTGGATTGTTTCAGATTTAACTGAAGAACCAAAACACAATCACAGCTATTTGTATGACAATCAATTGGCAACTAAAATCTCATTATTGTGACAGTCCTAGTACTGTTGCATGGATGTTATGCTTGAATCATATAAACCCAACAAAGTAGCAAATAAACTTTAAGTTTAGTTTCGTTTCTCTTACTTGCAGTGAACTCGGCCTAGATCTTTATGGTCAAAACATTGACTTGCTGAAAATTTAAAAAAAAATATGCTGAGCCTTGAAAAGGGCACTAAGGCTACAATTGAAGTGCAAATACATATTATCAGACTTGGAAGGAGTGATATCTCTTGAATCATCTGTGTTCATATATTTAAAGTTTTAGAAGATTTAGAAAATAATTGAGCCAATTTTAATACTGTAAACAAACTGCATATGCAGTTGTTTTCCTCCATTGCAAAGTACATAAACATCAGGACATTTAATATGGTCAGTTGAGTTTGGAGTTTTGCAGTGACTGCGTTTATTGGTGTTAATGTGCATTGTTTACACGTGCATGCATTTTCGAGCTCCAATCCTACGAGGGGATGAGGGAGGATTTAACACCTTTATGTTTGCAATCACATGAATGCAAGCTCACACATACCCCTGCTCAGAAATTCAAGAATCAAAATGTACTTAGAGGAAAAGCAAGGTCTGCTTATCATTGCATTAACTCTTCTAATAACATGCCAATCAAGTGGCAGTAGCAGACAGAGGTGTGGATATTTCACCTCAAGGCTCTGCCCTGGGATGCTGCTTTTTAATTATTCATCATGTTTTGGAGGGCATACACCCCCCACACATGAACTACCGCCATCCCCAAATGCTAAGCCCGCAAAATAAGGCGGAGGCAGATCAAACACCGTGCCGAAAAGATTCCTGGCTAGTGTGAATATTGAAATAAAGCTGTGAATAGAAGACAATGTGTGCAAGGAGAATAACAGAAATGAAAGTGATGAGAGGTAGAGTTTGGAAAAGAGATTGGATAGTTCTGTGAAGAAATGCATCCCTTGCTTATGAGCACTGTCAAACACTGACATGACATGTTGCAGGGTGAAAAAACAATAACAGACCTGCTGAGAATAACATCCTTATTTTCCATACAGGGTCATTAAGCCGTGATGTTCTGAAAAGGTCAGACTGTTTTTTTTTTTTCGCGGCTAGATCTATGGGAATTCAGGTGCGTGTGTTGAGGAGGTACAAATGTGCAAGCCACTGTGTGCACTTCTTGATAATGTTGAATAGCCATGGGCCCCATTAGCATTAACATCATTCTAATTACACTGAAGTGGCCTTCACAGCACATAAACAAACACAGGCTAAAATTGGTATTAGCCATTCTATCCCTGAAGTGCTGACCTTATGAAACAGTGGCTCAAATTATAAAATTATACAAGCAGAACCGTTTAGCCATGACCCACAGATATGAAATTGTGGACATGTGTTTACATAATTTTTATGTCTCTTGTCATTCGTATCTATCAATGTATTAATTGAGTGATGAATCGTTAAATCCCTGAAATTTCAGATAGAAATGCAGATCACATAGGCTTGCAGAATAAAACATTCTGAGGGTTGTATGTTTTATCCACCTAACAGTCCCGACCAGTGGATGTTCAATTTTCAGTGTAACGAAATAGAACAAACTCACACACTTCACATCCGAAAGGCTTAAGTAGCAAATGTTTCTTGATAAATTTCTTCATTGCTTCCCGAGTAAACAAAAACATTAAGTGAATGGGTAATGGGTAAACTATAGTTAAAATACCAGTTTTCCTTTACTCTGTGGGCCCAGTAGATAAAATTATTCTCCTCTGACTTCAGCTCTCCAGCTTGTTACATAGCTGTAATGGCCTCTCTGAAATGCCACTTGTCAGAAACAGAGTGAGCAAGCCAACACCTTGCACAATCAGTTTGTCCAAGCCAACATCAACTTCCACTTTAGCAACTTAGAGCCTAACATGAAATAGACCTCTGCTGCACACTTGACCGGAGGTTGGAGAAACATTCTAAATGGTTCTTTAATGAAATGAGCTGAGTGTGCTGGAGGGCTCAGATAACTTGTTATTGTGGTACTAGAGTTGTAGGAGTGGTTGAAAGAACAAAGAACAGTGTGCAGAGCAGAAGGAATAATGACCTTCATCTTGGATGAGGAGAAAATATTTTATAGAAGATGGGGGTAAGATGGATAGATGTTGGGAGAGTGGGGGAGGTGACGGAGTGAGTGATTGAAGCCAGTTGAAAAAGGCCGAGAGAGAGCAAGAGACGCAAAGGGGATCAATGGGAAGCCTCTTCTTGGGAGTAAGAGTGCAGATCCACTCTGTTTCATTCCCCAGGACTGTATTCCACGGACTCCAGGGTATCCCACATCAAAGACGGAGGCGGATGAAGTAGGGAGATGAAAGAACGACAGTCTGTAGTGGATGTGTGAGGCACATGCATTAAATATTTTGTGCATGTGTGTTCAATGTGTTCTGACATGCACGTATGATGAGCTGGCACAGGTCAGTCCACAAAGGATTTCTGACTCGTGTGTAGCTTTGACTGCTCTTGACACATGACAGCAGTGGGTGGGATTTAGTACTATTCTCTTCTATTACTGTCCTCACTGAAGGTCAATTAGCTATTCACACAGTTATCACAAGCTTCTATCTAAAAAGCCTAGGCTTAGAGAGAAAAAAAATAGTGGGGGGAAATGGTATAAACGTGTCTTTGAAGATGTCCAGTTATCGTCTGATCTCATGAGACTTCTGCAGCACACTGCTTTGGCGTTTATTTGAACTGAGTAGCCAAAAACGAAAAACTAAACTCACAGGACAGGTTAGAACGAACATTTTCAGCTAGAAGGCAATCTCAAAAAACTGTCCACAAGCCAGCTCTCAAAGGACTCTGGGTCGTCATCTGAAATGTCATCCGTGCCGCTGTCCTGATGTTGAGTCAGTGTTGAAGTGTCCGCACAAAGCAAAGACAGTCAATTGTATTCTATTCGTCCTCCCTCCCCGAGGCACTCCCGGACGGGGGCGACTGTCTGAGTCCGCCTGTCACACAGCCGATGTTTCACACGTGAGAGAGATGACGGATGAGCAAGAAGGGGAATGTGAGACCCTAAACAAATGGATGTCTGTACTTTACTGAGAGACCTTCAATAGAAAACAAATCAAGCCAAACCAATAATGTAACGAGACAAAACCCAAACACGGCAGAGAAAGGGGAACAGAAAAGGAGATTTGCTGTGCTGTGTCTGGAACCACAACATTTAGCCAGAGGCTCGTCACTTACTCCTCTCTTTCTCTAACTGCCTGCCTCCCTTTCTCTGTTCCTTTTTTATCTTTAACCCTCCTTTTGTCCCTCCATCCCCTCTCTTTCTCTGCAGGTTGGCAGTCTAACACAGGCAGGCTGCGGCCGTTACATAACAATCCATTTGTTGGCTGATGCTGGGAGACTGCTTTGGCGGCCAATACGCGAGCAGCAAATAAGGCTGTTAACGGTGGGGAAAAAGATAATTCTCAGACGCATGTGGACACAAACAAACAAACAAACAAACAAACACAGTCTGTAAGAAGATGGAAAGCAAACATTGGGGTTACTGGTGGAGGCCTCTTGCTCTGCTACGCTGGTGCATCACATAAGCTAAGGAGCCAACTGGACTCATATGCAATCTGTTGGGTTTAAAAATGCTCTGTGTAAGTCAGTGACTTATTAATTCCATTTAATTTGAGTTGTATTTATGCATACTGCAGGCTTAGTCAAAGTAATTTCAGATGACTCAACTGGCCAAAAATGATTCATGAACATGGAGTGTGTTTTCAGAAGAAATTGCAAGCTGTACCAGTAGGTATGAGGACTTGTTGGTAGGGATGCACCGATCCTGATATTCTGAGCCACCGCTTATACTGATGTTAACAATAAAAATGTGTTTGATAGCTGATACTGATGTTTTTTTTTCGTTTACTCTGTTTTGTGTTCTTTTGTTGCTAATGGCGAGCTCATTAAACTCACAGTTTACAACGATGATTTAAATGAACTGTATCTGTAGTGTCCACACACCACTGGTGATTCAGGCACGACACTTTAAGGACTTCTTGGTAGTATATTGAACTCGACTTAGCACTATCAAAAAAGAACTGAAAGGCTGCACTCGGATGTAGTGTCTGAGCTTTTCCCGTCATCAGACAGAGAGCCTTTTGTACATCAGCAGATAAACACTGCCGTTGGTGAATGTGGACTGATTACTTGTTGACGATGGAGACTAAAGTGGAAATCAAAGGTTAATGTCCAGGTGTACTTTGAAAAAAAAAAAAAGTTCTTCAAACTTAGAAGACTGAACAATTTGAATTTCTGAGGCATAAACAGGAGATTGACTGATTAAAAAAAAAGCAACTTTGTGTGTAGATGACGTGTAGGTTGTGTCATTCCCCTCTCATTACTTTGACTGCATTAGCCCAAATTTAACTTTATATATGAGAGGTTCTGGATGTTTCCTTCTCAGAAATTTTGTTGACTTTTCCTGGCATGCTTGAGGCAGTCTAACCTTCAAACCACAACGTTCACATGTAATTTCCTCTGCTCTTAGCCCAGAGGGGTGTTTGAACCTAAGCAATGTTGATGAATACAAAGACACTGCATTTTCATGAGAGAAAGGAACAGTTGGGAAAAACACAGGCAAGTGTTTTGCTGCAGGCTATTTCAGAGTATGTTGAGAATGTTTGGACTATGCGTAGCGGCGCTGGTGAGATGGGCTGTGGCTGTTACAGAGCCATTTACAATTCTTAAATGTCACGATGGTGTAATTCTGTAATGGAGGAAGAATTACCTCAACGCTGAAAAAGACCAAGCTGTCCCTCCCTGGTGCCAAGGCATTTGTTCTCATTGCGTGCTCATTCAAGTGCCTTTAAGTACAAAGGACTGCTCACGCTCTCTCTCAAAGTAAAATAAGGCAGGTAATAGAAATGAATGGGAGCCAAGATGGCTGGAAGAGATGCTTGGAGGCAAATAAAAGCACAAATCTTATTTGATCTTGTCTTATTAACAGCAGCAAGCAGATAACAGTGCATTTGCCCCCAAACACAAACTGAAATGTGATTTGATGCAACCAGGCAGCCATTTCAGTGTTCACACACTCCAATGCCATCTCTGCCACCACAATAACTGCAGCACACAAACAAGCCCGACTCATTTCCCGAGCTCATACTTAGCATGTACGTTGTGGCTAATGAGGGAAATTAGACAAATAACGAGTACAGGTCATCCTGGATTTGATTCAACACATCTCAGACAACAGCCAGTCTGAGGGGGGCCACAATGGCAAAGAAACCTATTGTTGGAGCCAGTTCTCGCTGGTAAACAAACAGGAAACATTTTCTCTGTAATTACCTGCCAAAAAGCAGACAGGAACTGATGATTAAAGTGATAAATGAAATCTTCCAAAGCCTTCTCTATGCATAACATACAGTGTAGGCTTACACTGCATATTTGTTAAATCACATAGGGAAGCTTCTGTACCCCTTGCTGTCTTTTGATAAGTTTGCTTTCTGTGTCGATGGGCTAAGGTGATAGAACAAGTTTTGGCTGGCTCAGTGCAGGTGGGAACACCTGAAATACATGGCTTACCCCTCATCTCATTTCTCAGTTTGTTGATTCTCGGTTCATTTTCTTTCCTCGCATTTAAGTCCACCCAACATACGAGGGAAAGAGGCAAGGAGTAGGCGCAAGGGCAGAGAAGTCAAGGCATTTAACAAAAAGATACTCGCTTGCTTTGGAACCATCATTTTTAACCAATGTCAATTGCATCATCTGCAAAGGATACACCTGTGTATCCTCTCATAGCTCCTCTGACAAACCGCCCCTCTCGTCAAGATGCATTTTAGGAATTGAGGCATCCTTCAAGATGGAGGACAAGGAGGAGAGAGGACATGAGGAGGCACAAAATAGTGGAATGAGAACAACCTATATGCTTGTCTAGCAACGAAGATACAGAGAATGAACGTAAAAAAAGTGACTTCTACAGTTTAAAAAGGTATTAAATGGCTTAAAGCTCAGCAAAACAACATATCTCTGTACAGCACAGTGATTTTAACAGGGTTTATAATATGGGATGTGAGCTTTAACCTTGCAATAAATTATGTCTGACTTGAAAAGGACTTGCACAGATATCGTGACTGAATGCCCTCTTGTCAGGACCGCAGGATATGCCAACAACATTCAGAAAAAAAAGGAAGAAAAAACCTAAGAGGATCATTCTCAAACTAGAGCTGATTTTGATCACATAAAACAGTGCAGTACTTTGTCTCTTCTTCTTTCTTTTCCTTCCTCCATTTCTTTTCCCTCCCCATCACTTTCAGTCAGCAGATTAAAAAAGGGTTTTGCGGATGTCAAGAAGTATTAGCTTCTTGTACAAGGCTATGAGGATAGAGAGATAGACCTCCTTATCTGTGCTCTCTCTTTATTTTTCTCCTCTTGCATCGGTCCATGAGTTCAATGCATGCAGCCGATTGGAGCCCTACTACCTCTCAGAAATTTGAACTGCACTTATATTGGCTCAGATGAGATTTACTGATGAAGTGCTCAGAATAAGGCGCTCAGTTCCTAAATGACAAATTATGAGACAAAATCCCAAAAACATCACTCAGAGTAAGTTACCCTGAGTGCAACTTAGCTGAAGCAGAATAGCTCCTTCAATTCAGTTACACTTTCCAGAGCTCTTGTAGAGTTTTTTTTCCCCACATTGCATGTTTCTTCCAATAAAAAGTGAACTTGGAAATTACAAAAGGCTGGCTCCAAATTGCTGCAAAAACAGGTTTCTCTGAATATTTCTTTAGGACTGAAAACTGGATTATCCAGTATTTCTGGGACATTGTTTTTACTAAAAAACACACAGTTACATTTTGAAATGTATTATTTCAATATTATGAGCACCACAAAGATTACGTTACCTTCACCTTTATTGTATTTTATTGAACATATCTGCAAACCTGGACGTGAGCCGGAGGCAAGTGAGAATCTGAGAATCTAGTTAAAATGGCCTTTTAGGAGGCTAGCAAAAACCATGTAATGGAAAATAAATAGATGGCTCTAAAATTCCATGAGCATACTGCAGTCCTAAAAAAATATCACACAAGTATCACATGATCTGAGAGTAAAGAGCCTTGGAGCATTTCTTTAAGGAGGATTGCAGCTCATAAGTAAGTTTCTTGGCCCTGCGTATGCGTTTGAGTGATAATCTATAATGTAAGTCTACAGTTTTGCAGTTAAGAAGACCATAATAAAAGTGAAACATGTAGTGTATATATAGCATATAAAATACAGGGAAGCGCTGGGTGAGCTTGGTAGATGTTCCTGTCCTTAATGGAGTCATATGCAGAAGTTAGATTTACAGTATGGAGACAGGTTGAATAGGGAGAGAGAAAATGAGCTGGTGTCTGCTATGACACAAGCATGTTAGTGGTTTGTGCAGATGAAATGGAGAGAAGATATCTTGCTTCCTCCCGTTTTTTTCTAGTACCAGCAGGCAAAAGAAGAGACAGAGATGTTGTAAGAGATGGATAAAACAGGGCAGTAAACAGTAAAAAGAGATGATGAGAAGGGAAAGAGAGGATGAAAGATAGCTAACCTGTCTATTGCCTCTGCCTATTACCTCTATCCCCTGTCCTTCAACTGCTGCTGCTACATTCTCTCTCTGTTAGGTCTTTCCTTAGCTCCTCCAATTTCTGCCCTCATTTTTCTCCCCAGGTCTCTGCAGAAGCTGACACAGGCCGTGCTCTGCCAGCAGGCTCGTCAGATGTATGTGGAGGAGGCCTTGCTGTTTCTAATGAGATACCCTTGGTGAGATTTCAAACATCCACAGCGTCCCTTGCCTTCAGCAACACTAGCACAAAGTGGTATATGGGGAGAGGTCAGACTCAGGAGGGGAGGGATGGAGGGATCAGGAAGAAGGAATAAAGAGGATGAAGAATGAGACAGAAAAAGAGAGGCGAAATGGAGGGAGAGACATAGAGATAGAGGGGAATCAGACCTATAACCTGTCAGGTCAAGTCGGGTCAAGACTGCAATTTTTATGGCAAAAATGGAAAGTTGGGTACCGGCATAAAATACTCTAAAAACACAAGCTCCCACATGGGCAACACAAACTAGAGTACAGGCCTCAGGCATGTCATCTGGAGCCAAAAAAAAGTCATCCTTGGTTTTAAAAGATCTGAGGCTGCACTCTGGCTCAGAAAAGGTTCAGAAGTGCATGATATAACTTAAAGGCAAGATCTAATTGAGCTTGAAAAATTGATCAATGAAATCTTAAAACTAATCCCCCAAAAGGCAGCCAGCGAAGAGACGCCACAAATGGGAAGATGTTATATTTTTCTGTACAGTTGCTCGTGCTCTAATAGGAGGAGGATGGACAGAATTGAAGTCATAACAAATTACCGATATTTCATTTGTGGGTAAAAACTTTGATACTATGACACTAAAACATGCTTTTTGAGCCGCGGACTGAATTATATGACTCGACTGTGATGAAACTCATCAACATTGGTTGTAGTACACATAAAAATCTGCAAATTTCTAAAAAAAATCAGCATTTTATAGGTGAAAATGGCTTAGCGCGTAACTTCCTGTTTTAAAATTAACCAGAGCCTTTCTACCTTGATGCTGATGTAATGTCAACCATTTGGGATTACTCTACATCATAAAATTTTAATAAACAATTTGATATTAACACCCTGTAATTAGAGGTGTGCACCCAGCTGCTCCAAACCTTGTTCATTGTCTGATGGGAACTGAAGCTGTTAAATTTTGTTTGAAGAATAAAATAAATAGTTCTACATCTTTATTTTAATGAATTTTGGGCAGTTTTTAGCCTTTATTAGAGACAGTAGAGATAGATAAGAGAGGAAAACCACTTTTACCACTGCCTTGATTGGTTATTTTGTTTGTCAGATACATAGTAAGCGGGCTGGCATAATTGCTGTTACTGTCGGACGAATCTAGTATGTGTGAAGAGTACTCCAGCTCTTCAGTTCAGGGTGAGACTAATTTAGCAAATGCCTCTGCAAATCACCTTGTTACAAACTATGAGCTATTTCCTTGATACTAGAGAAGTTATGTCCCTTACTAAACCTTGCCTGCTGTAAATGGCTAAAAAAAAAAAAGCAACGATCATGCATCCGTAATGTTTTTTCTACAAGGGTCAGGAAAAAAAAAATACTTGCAAACTAACACTAAATCACATTTCACCAAATTTGCGCGTGCAAGATCAGATCGCACAATGTTGAATAAAACAGTGTTTAATTATTTGGTCCACAAGATCATACAACAGTGTGTGTGAGTGGGATGGCTTTGGCTTATAATGTAAGTGTTCACACAAGCAAAACCCAAAGAAAGCAGCTATGCTCTACGAGGAGCCGAGAGAAACTCAAAAGGGGAAGATGAGAGGAACGCCACAGCTCGGTCACGGGACAACGGTAACGCTGCAAACCACTCAGTCTGCTGCCATCACAAGCTTTATGTGTACCTGACTTTGAATCTCCTATAATGTGTGTCTCTTTGTCTCCCCAGTCTCTGTCCTCCTTACTGATTCCCCTGCGCTTTTTTTCGTCTTCAGAGCTTGTTAGCCTTGGACAACTGCTGTGCAACCAACTCAGATCACTGGTAAACTGACGTGGTGGCTGGCAGGCAAATGAGACGATTGAAAGCATCCCTTTGCCTGCTGTCAACCATCCCTGGTGCATCTTGAGATTTAAAAATCATACTCCCCTTGTTTTAGTGAAGTAATGCCTAGTAGGCCATGCCCATCTATAGTGCTAACAAGCCACCATGTTGGCTCAACGGCATTTCAAACTGCTCTGAACCCACTGTTTTTGCACAGAGAAACCCCTGGAGGAGTAAGAACACACAGCTACTCAATGTGGCTTCACATTTTAGTGGCTCACAACTATCCAACGGGCTTAAACAAACTGGGTTTAGTCTTATTAGCTGTTATTGCCATGGTTAATAACAACGCTCACAATCCCCTAACATGATCAAAATGTTTTGCGAGGCGCAACATCAGCCTCTTCATTTTCTCGCCTGCAGCTTCCTGCAATAAATTCTGCCCCTAATGCAATTTTACATCCTTACCCTTGACACGTCTGTGAACTGACATGTCTGAAATACAAATACGATCTCTTGGCTAAATTACAGGTAGACATTGTGGAAATGAGAGTGCACATACGAAATGGAAGCTACAGCACATGGAGTGATTTACAGTGGCAGACAGTTTTGCACTGACCTACTTTTGATTTGGCAGGGACGCTGACAAAATTGTTAATACATGCATCACAGCTTACACTCATTTCCGTGAGTTTTCTGCTTTTTACATGATTTTAGTGGAGTAGCATTGTGCATGTGATATATCTGTTACCATACCTGGAGGAAGAAAGCACCTGTTTAACAGTTTGAGAGTCATACAAATATCCTAAGAAGCTCCATTATTATGTAAGAGCTCCTCTGCTGCACTATTAGTGGATTTTATAAAGGACCTCCTTAACCAAATATACCCCGATACTATTATTCTTGTACGATTGATGCACAAATAGCTTACGAAGAAATGGAAATAATAAAATAGCAGTGAGCTAGCCCCTGCTAAACGCAAACAGCAAACACACTGAATCAGAGTGACACGCACAATGAGATGGTGACAGGACAAGCGACAATAAACGACGCAGAGGAAAATAACGAATGTCAAAAACACTGAGTTAGAAGTTTTGATTTGTAGTGTTGTGTGTGTATAACTGAATTCATGAATCGTACTTGTGTGTGTGTGTGTGTGTGGACAGAAGTCCAGATATCAAGATGAAAAGAATAAGATAAGAATACTTCAATTGTCACAATCGATTCATCAGTCAGTCAGTCAATAACTGCGTCTCTCTCTCTCTCACTCTGTGTTTCATCTCCTCTCCCTCTCTCTCTCTCAGTGCCACCTGCCTCTCTAAATCAGCCTCACTCTCCGCAGTCTTCCACACTACTTGACTCATCGTTAGTGTTGTGCTAATCAACCACCTCCCATTAAAATCCATTCTCTCCCTGGCGGAGGAGCACTGGTGACAGGAGGGGGAGAAGGAGTGATGGAAATTGGCCTTAATAACAAGCATGCAGTGGCTGTGTCCACACTCCACCGTAATCACAGAGAGAGAGAAACTAGTGAAAAGAAGTACCCTACAACAAAGAGCCTATAAAAAAAAAACAACACTGACCTTTACAAAATGGGGACGCTTGTCAGTGAGAAAATGGTGGCTGATGCAACTAAGCCTCTAACCTAAAGGAAAGTCTCTGTGTATAAAGCTGCCACCAAAACTTCCAAACCAATTTATAGTGGCTCAATTTCTGGGGCCAAAGTGACGCAATGACTAATGTCTGACTAAATATTATTAAGGTCAAAGTAATGAATCATGCCAGTGTAATAAATCACTTCATGTAGGTCACTAAACTATCACCTCAGAAAATGGCAGGAAACTCTGATCCTGAACTCTCCACTTTAAATGGACTTACTGGGCAGGCAGGAGGAAAATGACTGTGAACAAATAGAATAATGATGATGACTTCCATCTCTTTATGTCGCCAACGCAGAGTTATTACAAAAACTAAGACAAAAACTTAAAAAATAGAATTCTATTAACTGAAATATAAATAAAATACTTCAACAACATGATCGTGCGTCATATATTATATCATTTTAACATCTTATTTGATGCCGTGCATTCTTTCACCCTACCTTTTTCAGTATCTGTAAATCAAGGCTCACAAAATAACTACACCGCGACTAAACAAAAAACTAAACCAAAACTAGTCAGCTCCTCAGAATAAAAATAAAACCACGTATGCACTCGTAAAACAAACCGAAAGACTAAACAAAATACTAAAAATACATATACAAAACCATAATAACACTGCACCAAAGGGCATTAAAATGATCTCAAAAAGCTCAATAAAGCATCTAGCCATTGACTTTACCTCTGTGTTTTGCAAATGAAAAGCACTGTCCAAACACTGGACAATCACATTCTTCATTTAACATAAAAAAACACAACCTCCTCCTTCTTCTTGACTCAGTAAAAGAACAGTGCAGTGACAGCGGCAGCCATTTTGTGCCTTTGCCCCCCCCCCCCCAAAGCCTCAGAGCTGAGTGAATAAGGAGAGTTGGGATGGAAGCCAGGACAGTGTTTTGGCAGGAGTAGATGTGCAGGCCAATGCATGACAAATGAGTGTGTCATGCATACTGTTGAGCCTGGGCAGAGACCTGCTCAGCTCATCCGTTTGGTGAACACGGCACAAGTCAATTTGACTACAAAGACCCCCTCCTCGCTGCCTCTCCCCTCTCCCCTCCCCCCCTCCTGTATCTGGGAAGGAGGCAGGGAGCTGTCTTGATTTGGCTCCAAGAAGCTGAGAGGGACTGAGGGGGATGAAAAGCAGAGTGCAAAGGGTGATGGGGAAATATGGGAGGAAGAGACAGAATAAGAAGGAAGTGAGAGGCTATGAAATATCCTGGCAAAGACGGTCAGAGATCGGCAGCAGGGGAAAATAAACAAAATCAGGAAGTGACACGTACAAGGAGATGGTGACTGACTGAGAGAAAATTGTCGACAACAAAACGGTGAAAGCACTTCAGTAGTGTAATGAGAAAAGGAGGAGACAGCAAGAGTCGGAAATTTCAATTTATAAGCTTTAGACACTTTTCCCTCCACTTTGAGTATTATTATGATTTCATGTTTTAGAAATACTCCTCGATAGGGGCCACAACTCCTTCGGAACACATACAATATGCATACCGAGTGGAGCTCTTGTTCTCCCTGCGACAATACATCATCCCCTTCTGACTGTTTTATGCTCAGCGAAGCACTGGCTTTGACGACAGTTCATTTCATGCCAATTGTTCGGCGCTTTTTCCTTCCTCCTCTGCCCCCACCCCAATCCCTCAAACCCGTCTCAGTCAGCCCTTCGTTCTCCTTTGATTTGACAAAGACAGACTCCTGCATGTGTCTGATTAAAAAGCTTGCTCTGACAAGAGGCGAGATGTTACTGCTACGGGAGGAAATCAATAGCTCCAAATGACTGTCTGTAGTTTGATAACCGTCCTTAATTTTTTACTTGCCTAAACATATTACACAAACAGATCCAACATGAAAAGTGCAAAGGTTAAGGGACGCTTTCCTCCTCCTCACCTGAAATGTCACAGCTGTTGGAGTGTAAACCAAAGTGAAAGAACATGTTCAGTGCGTTGACTAGCATGAAGAAAACACAAGAACATCACTTCTGAGAAATGGCAGCCACTGTTCAGTGAACAGACAGTTCTCTGTTTCAACATCTGTCAGTTTGAATACGGTCTACAAACACTCAAGATCTGACAACACACATATATGCTGAAACATTACAGAGCAGAGCTGAACAGGGGATGGAAGATGGACGACTACCAATGTGGTGTAGCTCTCTCTGTTGCTGCTAAATCACTGCTGCACCCTACAGCTGTCTGCTTTTGTTGTTCTATCAGTGAGTCTATTTCTGTGTGTTTGTAAGTATTGGTCTTGTCAGGCTGAATGCAGCACGGTCGGTAACAGATGCTGATGCTGCTGTGATGGGAGCTGGCTGTAAATCTCTGCAGACATTGGACAGACAACTATCCATTAACTGTACTGACCGCGGGCTCTGATCAGCTCGGCGACCCAGGTCAAACTCTCTGAACCCTACCACTCCATTTTGTTCACCACTTGAGTCAATGAACTACAGCACTTGAAGGGCAACACTAAGTTAAAAGCAATCCATGCTGTCAGCAGTTTCAAAATGCTATGAGCTTTAGACATCTTTCACTTCACATTTAATGGAAAACATAGACTTGTTTTTCTACTCATGAATCAGTCCACTGAATTTCTGATGGTGGCCTGGTCGCTCCCCTTTAACCTCTGGGGAAAGTTACACTGTAATGAATGCTGGAGTTGTTGTGGATTCAGTGATGCTCCAGTAGTACCTACGGTATGTACTGTTGACGACTCGAATCTTTTGGAGTTACATGAAAATTTGAAGGTCATGTTCAAAGTGAAGAACCTGTTAAAAACAGCCTGAACTTGAATAATAAACTGAACGACATCGTTAAAGAATAGAACTGCAATACTGTCATACTTTGAAGTATACCAATGGGATAAGAGAAGCAAAAGATGTAATGGCGTGTCTTTGGATAGAGGACCTGCTTAGTACTGTTTAGGAGCAGTTTAGCATTTTTATTAATCCCTCATCGTGCATCGAGACATTTTTCAGAATTTTAGTGCCTAATTAAAGAAAATCCATGTCGTCTCTAGAGGGGATGCTGGGATTTCAGCTGATAACATGACTTATTTATACTTAAAAATCTGTCCTTTGCTGTTGTTGTCCCAATTTAATGTTTTCTAGTCAGTGTTAAGTTTTTCTTCCTTTGATGATATTTGATATCATTTCTCAAACTTTAATGCCTGTGCAATGTAACTGCCTTAATTTGGAGTCCTCTCCTCATCAGATGCTCTCATCTAATCTCCGCTAATGCAGGTCAATGTCATTGGAGGAGGAGCTTTGACTGTGTCAGATGGTATAACAAAGCACTAATGATGTGCTGCCAAATTAAATACCTGTAATTGTAATCCCACCAGATGGGAGGTTTAATGTAGCATTGCTCTAAGACACATCAGCCTACAGACATTAGTTTGCCTGCATCAGTCCATGAGCTGGGGTGTTGTTAGGTGACAAACAAATGAGTCATACAAAACAGGACATTGCAGTGTCTGCTGTAAATAACATGGATGAGATAAGCACAGCTCTGAGGTAACACTAACTGTGAAGAGTGGAAAATTAGACGAGATGCCTGTGAAACATTCAGCTACGTCGCATGTGTAAAAGTCTCTTTAACGGTAAATGGACGAACCGCTCCGCCACCACCTCCCCCATGAGACAATAAGACCAAATTTAGGTCTGAGGAGTGCATAATTTATTGATGTCACATTAAAGGAATTTGGGGTAATAAAGTCCTTAAAGAAAGAGTGAGCCACACAGGGTCGCCCACAGGCTGTGTCATCTGAAGCAGTCCTATCTAATTAATCAAAAGTTTTAGGATAGGGACCGCCCTTAAGGTAAGTTAATTAAAAACACATTTTACTGCGGGCTGTATTAAGTCTTTACCTCTGGAAGGAAAAAAAAAAAAAAGGAAAAAATCTTCTCGACTTGCCCCTGGCCCTTCGGAAGCATAAAGTGAAAAAGCCAACTGCTAATTTAGAGCTATTCAAGGGTAAGCGGATTGCACAGAGTGAGGCTTGAGGCTTAGTGCAGATTGCAGGGCAGTGTGTTTAATGCAAGAGAGATAGCAGGGTCATTTAAAGCACCACTGAAACCAGCAGTTCCACTCCCCGCAGAAATAAACCTCACCCACACGTTGTCACTGCACGATGTTCTCATCTGACTTCACTCAACTTTTCTCTGTTTCTGCTGGTTTTTTTTGTTTTTTTTATTCACTTCATATCGTTGTTTAAACACTTTTTTTCATTGTAAACATCTTCGCTCTGATTCTGATTCATATTCGACTGAAATGCAAATACAAAGAAAGCAATAAGCCTCTGAAGATTGAATATGTTGTTCAAACACTGCTGATCAAAAAGATGATGGACTGTTTACTCTTAAATGTTGCTACTGAGGTTTGAATGTCATTGAAGTAATACAAAGCTTACTGAGTCATCTGACCTTCATACTGTATAATCATACACAAGCAGCCCAGGCCTATTTTTAAATCAAAAGATTGTGCATTTGCTCCAAGAAAAGGCAGAATTCATGGCTAACTTGCTTGCTTTGATTTGACAACGTTTAAATGCAATACCCTCACCGGAGTAAATGACTTTTCCTTCATGGGTTAGGTTTTTTTTTTTAATTAAAGATTAGGGTATAGCCGTTGTATCTGTGTGTACTGCTGTACCGTGACTGCACAAAGCAGGTTTTTACCCAAAAACAGAAAACATTTGGATCTGACTGCCAGCTCGGTGATGTCTGTAATATTTATAGTGATTCAGGGGCAGTGAACAAGCTGCATGCCTAATCGTTGGTTTTCATTTATATTGGCTAGAAAACACAAACATTACTCCTGCCACCAGCACTACCAACATAAACACTTTCTGTATGCCATGTATAAAAGAAGCCCAGACAACATCAGGATGTCAAAGATGAAATCAACTCAAGAAACGTTGAATTTTTAAACTGCAGTCAGTTCCATATTTTTTAAGAAAGTGAGCCATTTGTCAAAATGATCTATTGGATGATAACAATCATAATCACCAATTGAATTAAGTTTCTCCTTTAGTTGTCTAAAATGAACTAAATGCAGGATACCAACACTGTTAAAAAGGTAAAATTACACCTGTTGGTTGGCTCATAGCATTATCTTATTCAGGGGGAGAAGAAGTATTCAGATACTTGAGTACAAATACAATAAAAATAAAAATACCCCATTAAAAATAAAAGTCCTGTGTGAAAATCCTACTTAAGTATACATAAAGTATTGTAGAAGTAGCTGTTTGGTCCCTCTGACTGATAAATTATTATATATGACTTCATTAAATTATTAATACTGTAGCATCAACGTTAGAGCAGCATGCTGCTGTAGAGCTAGTTTATATTCAGTTTTATATACAGGGACACCAGATAAATCTGAGGGCTCATTAGATGACTAATGGGAGAGGAAAGCAGAAGAAATAAAGTTATGACCCACAAATCGTTTTTCAGTTTTTGGACTTTCTCTCTAATCTTTGATTTTGGATAATTTGAGCATTTAGTGAAATGAAACCTACATAGGAAAAATAATATTTTGGTGGAGCTGTTAACAAGTCATACACATCTGAAATGTGAATCCGACACGCACTGTGTCAGAAGCTAAAAATCCTGGAAACCACTGATTATAATAAATAATTAATAACTAACCAGCCAAATGGAATAAAAAGTACAATATTGGAATGTAGGTGGACTGAAAGTATGAAGTAACATAAACTGGCATAACATTCCACCACTGATGTTAGTCAGTATAGTTAACGTATTATCTCAGCCACAGAGCATAGCAGTCATAAGTGCTGCTTTTCATCCCTGGCTATGATATACACCCAACACAAACTGAAACGGGTTAGCTAAAAGCAGTAAACACTTTGGTGAAACTGTTTTCAATGTGTTCAATGACACTACACTTTTAGCTCTCTAACAACCATGATATTCAGAGCAAAACGTTGTAGTACCTTGGATTAAACAGTCAAGATGAATGTGGTTGCAGAGACCAAGAAAAAGCACAGTTTTGCACTTTCTTCTTCAGTGCTAAGACAGTGTAGCTAAGATGTAATTGTTTTTTCACTTTCATGAATTTGGAAGACAACAGTACTGTATAGACCATTACCTCCTACACATAAATACAGAGAGAGCTGCCAAAACCAGCCCCATCTAAGAGAGACAAAAAGGTTATTTCCAAATTAAATGAGGTTTCCTTAAAATGACACAGGGCAATAGAATTAAATGTTTAAATGTTAGTTCTCATCCAATTACCATTTCCAATCAAAGTCCAACCGCTCAAAACTGTGCCGAAAACTGAAACATCCCATTTCGATATCCCAAACAGTAATGTCCACTTCAAAAATTGTATTTGGCAAAACAGTGTGCTCCAGTTACAGTTAAAGTAAAACACAGGGAGGTAAACAGGCCTATATCGTCACCATTTTACACTTTACTGAAATAAAAGAGAGGGAGAGAAAAATGCTATTGTCGTGGTTTGCTCCTCAACTAAAAAGTTTGTGCGTTCATTTCATCTCCAATTATGGTTGAAACCCACACTGCACACAAATATCCATTTTCCTTCCACATTTAATGTTTGTAATAATGACCGTATCATTTTCACGGTGGAAGATTCGCCAACTGTAACAGTTTCGGTTGTAATAATCCTGCACAGTTCACTACTTAGACTAATGACGCAGAAGGATGCGTGTGAGAGCGTCTTTACTGACCGGACCTGTGCGTGAGCCGAAACTGAACCAGACTTCTGTCGTATTTACCACTAGTATTTGCCACTTTCCCACTAGTAAATAATGTTCACATCAACATCCAGGTGGGTGAAATTGTTACAAGAAAAGTCAGACTAAAAACTGTCTATCCAACCTGTGGAAAAAGAATTAGGCATGTCAATTAAGCACCAAAGTCTGCTGAAAATAATTATAGCAGTAGGGAATAGGCCTAATATGTGTAGTAGGTCTACTATATTGAATAAGCAAAACATTTTTCTACAGTAGCTCAGAATGGACTTCCTCTTTTTTACATTTTATAGTGGGTGGGACCACATGTATGTGTTTTATGCCCAAACAATCTTTCATAGGTGAATAGCCTAAATACTAATACAGTGCTTGAAAGAGTTGAAACTTCATCGCATTATGTCATTGTCTACCCAGTGCCAGTCAATCTTACACTGGCAAACTTCTCAAGCAAATATTTCAGGTCTTGCCATCGTCCATAGTAGCTACAATGATGTAAATGTAAAACCGATAATTCAGTAGTAGACCTATTGCTTCAGATGTTGCGGAGTGGTATATACTATCCGTTTTTCACTTCACATCTACACAGATCACACTGCTGTCACCAGAGCTAAGAGGGCATCCTTAAAAAAGAGTGCAAGTGATTCCAATTACAGAAAGCACTAGCTGACCTCATGAATTTAAACAGGCTCATGTATTCCAAATACAGCCGTTTGACAAGATCAAATGAGAAAATTAAATTGGAACACAAGCTCCAGTTGTAAGGCAATGCAAACGCCATCTTGCGCTCTGTTCCTGTGTTATGAGGTGTGTGCTGAATAACAGCACAAGACGTGCGTGTCCTGATAGACATCCTATGTAGAGAATGCAGAGGGAACATTAAAAATGAAAAGACGGAAAAGATGGTTCTCATTATTATGAAAAGGACAAAAGGAGACAGAGAGAAATAATGGGAAGACAGAAGGGGGAAATAAAGCCTGAAAGACAGATGAGCAATTTGCCTTTGTGCTCGTGAGAAAGGAGGGTGGTGGCAGAATGCACATGGAAATGGAGGGAGAAAGGGCTTGACAAAATGAAGTGAGCGTGAAGTGAAGCATCATGTGCTGCCTCTAATGCAGTCTGCTGTGAGCTCTAATGAGCAACACAATGGTACTTTATAAGAAGGAAGCGGTGCAGAGTGAAAAAAGTCAAAGCAAACTCCACATTTCCTCTAACTGGTTTGATATAAATTGGCCCATCACCAACGCTGAGGTGGTGGTACGAGGTGCCCTCATTTCCACATGCAGGAGGTAATTTGCCTCCAAAAATGTGGCAAATGCCCTCTTTAATAATCACCAACTGTATTAATATTGCAATGTTCCCTGACTATTAAAACATGATACACAGAGGAATAGGTAGACATGAGTCAGTGGCAGAGGGAAGTAAGACACAGTGCAACCGACTTGTCTATTAAAATTTTATGCTGCACCTAAATTCTTAGCTACAAGAGCAGGCTTTCTGAAAACTTATAGTTAAGACATCCCCATTTGAGCTAAATATGTAATTAAAAGCAAGCAGCAGGATAGATCACTGCCAGAAAGACAGCAGAGTATCCAGAAAATGCTATAACTGTGAAATAAAACTGGCCAAAAAGAGTTGTAATTAAAACAATACTTTTTGTTATTGCTTGTAACTTAATTTACCAGTGCTTTTCCCCTGCTTCAGAGGTACGCAGATACAATATGTAAACCACCATTATTCTCATTCAAAGGGACAGAATCCTATTAAAAGTCTTATAATGCCTCCCTATTGAAGAATCCTTGAAGCTCATTCTGTGTGCCTTTTGTACCTGCTGCCTAAGCCAGGCGCTGCAGAGCTTCTGCCTTTTCTAGTAAAGAAAATGAACCAAATAAGTCAATTTGACATTTTAGTGTGCAAAGTGGGATTCTGTCACTTACCTATTTGGTTGTTTTCAGGGCATCAAGTGGGAGCAGGAGGAGAGCATGAGAGGGAGAAAAGAGAACAGAAAATTTGTTAGTTCAAATGCACCTCAGTGAGACTGTACATTCATCACACACTGATAAATTCATCACTCATTTATCATACTTAGCCACGGCTTCTCTTTAGAGGATGTAATAAATGCTGTCCTTTACACAAAGTCATTCATCCAGGACCAAAGAGAAAACTGAGGCAAAGATCAAGAGGCAGGTAGAACCCAGAGGCAGAATATGAACTCCAACACATGAAGCAGAAATGTGTGTGCATGTTCACACATTTCATTTGGCAGATAACATTTTTACATTATTCAAAACACACACAGGGTGAAACTTAACTATTCAGTATCGTGTCAGGGTAAACACAAATATTTGTCTAAAGAAAACATAATAAACAGGATTTTTATTCAGTACAGACTATCTGTATTTCTGATATCCACATTCCAATGACCTAGTTTGGCAGTGCTGGAGTACTCTATAAGCAGGACACACAGTCTAGTACTCTAACCGTGTTTCTCCATGCCTGACGATTAGATCGAAGCATGCAGCCTGTATTGCGATGGAAATACCTTGCCTTACTGTGGCAAGAGGGTCCGAGAGAGACTGAGGCGTTCTGGATGAAATCACAGTGATGCAAAATGTGTGCATGTTAGTGTTTGCAATTCCCTCTATCCTTAAGATACAAGTGTGGGGGGGGGGGGACTCCATCCGAGTCTCGATGCAGGCACAAATGCAGCATACATCTAAGCATCAGGACAGGAATTCTGAAGTCTAACATTCAAAATACCTCTCTTTAGCAAAAGGAGAAAAAACAACAACCTATGAGTGTTTGGAACAAGAGCTACTTTTGTATAAATGCTGCCATCTGGAAGTACAAGAATATGCAAGTGCCTATTGAGCTGCATAACAAAAGGATAGTCGGCAAGACCGTCGAAAAGCATTTTAATTCTGCTGAAGTCATGTTTTTCTAGCGCCTCGCTTTTCACTATCTAGGTCAGCCAAGGAAGATACTGAGAGGAAGGCGGGAGGGAAAAAGACAGAATGGTGCTGTGGATGGATGTGTGTGTGTGTTTTTCTTTTGGGGTTTTTTTGTGGATGTTGATCGTGTCCCATCTTCTTGGAGATTGGATAAAACTGCATACAGATGGAGAAGGGTATAAAAATGGGAGGCAGTTCTCCATGAGAAAATTTGGCAGACAGCGGTGGTTCGACTTCATTGTTTATTAGCAGCTATCTTAAAAATTTCCATATCAAACGCAACAAGCAGCAACTGCTTTGTTGAACATTTTGGCCTCCTTTCAAGGGAGGTAAAAGCTTGTGGGGGAGGTGGGGAGGTGGGGGTCTCAATGGAGGCAAAGGAGGTGATTGTGATTTGGGTGTGTGTGTGAATCAGGAGGGTGGAAAGAGCTGAGGGACCGGGACACAGTTATGTTTGAAGACAGAGTGCCAGCTTTCAAACACCTATCTTCTGTCACAGAGTGTGTGGAGGGGGAACTGTTCCATGTTGCTCCTCCTTAATTAAAACCACCATCACACACACAACCATGTGCACACTCACGCACCACCTGCTTTACTTTCTCTGCCTGCATTAATAGAATCAGGTCTGTGTGCTATCAGATACCTGCTATTTTCTCCCGCTAAATCCAATTTGCAGATATTTCCAGAACGTCTCTCCCTCTCCTTCCCTATCTCCCCCTCCCCCCGTCTCTGGTCCATCCTTCTTATCCGATTGCAAACAAAGTGCCGGCTCTGTGTGCCCTGATTAGTAACACACCGGCGTATAGATGGGAAGGTGGGAAAGGAGGAGGAGGAGCGGAAGGAAAGAGGTAAAGGACGAATGGAAGGATCCTTCAGTATGCAAAGAAAGCAGAGATAAGGCTGTCCGACTGCAGTAGCATATTGTCAAGAAGGATAGAAGCTGGGAGGTGAGGTGGCTCACATATCTACCAGGTAAAGGACAAGAGAGCTGTAAACCAACCAGCCAAAAAACCCTCTAAAAAACCAAACTACATTTACTTTATATGCAGTCTATGCTTGCAAATGTGCAATCTATTGGACCTCTCTCCAGTGCTGCATGATGTCTCCATTTTCCTTTCCGAGCTAATCCCCCCTCATGTTAACTTATTATCCTGCAGAGATGATATGACTCCACGCCAGGAGAGGCCTGTGTGTCCCTGCCAGCACCCACAGGCTTCAAAATCACAGCGCAACACCACCCAAACAAAGTGGCACCAGTGGGGCACGGCCCTCTCCATCTGTGTCATGCTAGGAAGGAACACAAGACCATAAGGGATGCTGGGATTGCCACAGAGTCCTACCATTTACTGGCATTTCAGAAGGAATGAGACAGAAGGGGAGGGGTGTCGTGTGTCTGCAAAGCATGGTGTGCATGCAAATCAGAATGTTGTTTAGTAGTCAGGAAATCACTTAAAGTGATACTCCACGCTGTTTTAGCAAATCATTCACAAACTTTCCCCCTCAAATATTTCATAACAATGGCCAATATGGGGAAATTGTGTCCATTTTTACATCCTGTCTGATAAGTTCTTAGAAAAATCCAGGTGGCAGGTTGCTAATTAGTTATATTCAAACAGATTTCTTTTGGAGATGGGGATGCAGTGTTTATGTGCTTCTATACTCTGTATTTAGACCTCACATTCTGCAGATGGTCAATGATGTCTGTATGCTGCAGAGCATCAGCACTACATTTTTTTTATTAGCCTGTGGCTCAGTCACTGACAGACCGGTTCACACCCGCCTTGAGCTAATCGAGGTTACAGCACCGCCCCAGGTCACTGGTCATCTTGCTAATGACCAGCAGCTGTCCATCGCCCCTTGACATTCACTCAGTCTGCAATGCGGCTCGCATCTGACATTTTGCGTGCCTTGCCATGAACACCCTCATAATACAGAGCCCATAACCAGGCCCTCCCTCTCCTCTTCATCACTACACATCCCTCCCTTCTACATCTTTATCTGCTTTCCCCACCCCTCCTACCCCCTTCCTTCCACGTTAAATGTCAGGAGAAGCCTTCTGGTGTTTTCATGCCAGAGACAGAGTAACTATAAAAGCATTACAATGCAGTGGTAAAAGGGTGCACCCTGCTCCCTCTGGGCATTCAAAATGCAATTAAATGTTGGGATGATAATAACAAACACAGAGGTAATTCAGTGGCATCGCTAGGCTTTGTTCAGAGATAGCTTTGAGGGGATCAGCTTGTGGTTATTTGCGTCGGGATCTTTGGTAACTGCCAGTTCACTGAAGCATAAAGGAGAAAGTGGACAGGAAATGTGCATTGTGTGCACTCCTCTCCTGCTTTTAATGTTTGTGTTAGTTCATGGCCCACAAGTTAACTTTGGCCCCCACCTTACCTCTCTCCTCTGCAGCATGTCAGCAAAGAAGGTATCCAAAAATATTAAATGAAATAGTAATGTGGCTCGCAGTCCCGTAAGACATTTGACTAAAATGGCCTTTGTCTGTGCATGTGTGCAAACAGACAAAGGGAAAGTCTGAGAGTGTGTGTGTCTGTGTGAGAGACAGTGCTTGAGTGTGCAGTGTGTATACTTTGCTGTGAGACTGTAAATAATTTACAGTCTCAAACCCTTGACTCTGCCACCACTGTGCTGGGGAGCGCAAGTGCCTCAGGCAAACAACCCTCCTCTCCTTTCTACCTCATCTACCTGTGTTTCCTGTCTCTTTGCTGCTTTGATAGCGTTCTCCTTTTCTCACTCAGCTAGTGCTAAAGTTAATACAGTAGATTGAGAAACAGATTATCAACATCATTTGTTGTCTTCAAGTTGTAAAACTGACACCAAAAGCTATTTTCAAATGTTTTTTTTAGAATTAATTGAGCAGGGCAACAGTTCTTGACTTGGCTTTTTGCCTCTTAAATGTCAATCTTCTGCAGCATGATGCAGATTTATTAGAGATAACAAGAGGGACAAACAATGAAGAGCCGAACCCAAATAAAAAGTGTCTGATACTACAAAAGTACCACACTGTGTTTCATTGATCTAAAAGATGAGTGCTTCAATTTGATGAGTTCCTCCGCATCTTTTCACATCACTCCAGTACTCTCATATTCATCCTTTTTTTCTCTCTCTTGGACACAGAGTTTGCACAAGACAGAAATTCAGGAGAGAGAAGAGGGAGGAGTGAGGCCACGGTAGAAAATGAAAAGTGGGGAGGCAAAGAAGCAACCGAGTGAGTCTCCATGTTTCTCTTCCAGGCCTTTGATGTGCTGGGAGACTGGAGAGAGGAGAATAGAGGAGGATGGAGAGGAGGAGAAGGACGGTGCTGTGGGGTAGGTGTGTGTCGAGGAGTTGAGGTGGTTTCATTTCTTGCCAGCATGGGGTTTCTTTCCCAGCAAATTGGCTCCGGCGATTGAAAGTCAGTGAGGTGAGTGAGAGGAACAGGGATGCTGAGGCGCCTGTGAGATGGCGTGGGAGATTTCCCAGGGCTCTTTTGTCTCTTTCTTTAAGTTTCTTTCACCCACCTAAGCGGTTTCTTTGAGATATAATACTGCAGTAACATCATACCCTCTTCAGTCCAGAACTGAAAATAAGAGACTCTTCCCAGTGGAATTTCTCTCCCCTGGTTATGGCACAAACTATTTCATAGAGTCAGACAAGGACATGCTGTTGCAAAGCCTGCTATCACCTGTTACAATATCTAGATGACCACAACCAACCAGGACAATTCAATTTGTATGCCTCCCTTAGTTGCACACTATGATAAAAAAGGCTTCTTGTTGTTCTAGACTGTATTCACAGAATTTTTTTTGGCTTTTGGATTTCTAATCTATTCATCACAGAGCAGGAAAAATAATCGGTAAAAGTATTCAGCAAACTTTTAATAAGAACGATGAATTCCTATCATAGTTGTGACCTTTTATAAAGCTATTAAAATTTTCTGTACATTCTGTATTCATTTTCGAAAAAATGTCAAACGAATCAAACTTAGAAACACTTACTGTGAAGTTATACAAATACATGTATCTATGTTTAAAGGCAGGTTAAAAATAGAGCTCCATCTCCAATTACTAGCCAGCAGTCCCAGCAGTGGAGTGGAGATCCTTGGTTTCAGCACCACGGACAGCTCCCCTGAGCTGCTGCTGCTTGTTCACACCAGCCAGGCCACACTCTGGTCTGGACCGCGATAAACAACACCACCGAGGGTTAGCCACATCAAGTGTCTCAGCACTGCAGCCGGGTACACACAGATCCCTAGCATGCTTGTTATGCGGTGATGGGAAAAATGACACAGCTTTTCCATTAGGGGAAAGTGGTAAGGTGGTATATCTAAACAACAAATCTCCTTCACTCTTTGGGGCAAAACTCAGACGGCAGAGTGGAACAGCTTGTTAGGTGATGTGCTGAAGTTCAGTAGGAAGGTTTTAGAGCTCAACGCTGCACTAAATTTATATTATTTAAGAATGAAGGAACCAAGTTAAAAATCAATTAGTGAAGCTTAACATTTAAAGGTTAAAGGATTTATGGTTTATTCTTGTCTTTTTCATCATATACAGTATATTAGTAACAGTAGGGATTCAATTAATTATTTGTATTATTGTTTGTCTATAATATATCTGATAATAGAAGAAATTATGTTAGAATTTCAACCAGCCCAAGGTTATACAGTTAAATGTGTTTTTTTGTTCAAGCGGAATCTGAGATAGACATGAAATTCTGACATATGAAAAGCATTTTTCACTTGAAAACTATCAAAACAGAAAAACACTGTCTTCACAAACTGACTGTTCGGAGATCTGTTCACAAACAGCTTACAATCATCTCACATGTCAGCAATTTTGTTGGTTAGGACAGTTTAACCCAGATGATAGAATATGACAACCCATATTGTTATGACTAAAATGATCTGTTACACTACTGGAGGAGCCAGAAAATAAAACCAGTGTTTGCATATAAATATAGAATTGTCCATCAGGTAAATGAAAAACACACAATAGCACTGGAGTGGAAGAGAAAAAGATAATGTGGTAAAGTACACAGTACAAAATTAGAGCTTGAAAGTACTTGAGAAGCAACCAGAATGTGTTTTGCATTTTAAAAATAATAGTGGCTGTTAACTTGTTGTGCTTTGGCTGTAACCTACTGTATGGGCGTTTGACCCAGACCTCTGTCCATATAACTACCAGCTGTTTCTTGGTCTCTCACTAACTGTCTCATTCTGTTCTTCTGACCATCTGTTTGTAATTCTGCATGTCTATCTTGCTGTCTTTTCCAAGACTAAACACACATACTGTATACACACACCTTCAGATTTTCATTAAATATACGAATGACAGGGGATGACAAGCTCTCCCAGCTTTTTAATTTAGCGCTGGTGTCCGCCCACCTCCTCAGAGAGCTGGTCTAAAACCTGTCACTGCCAACTGTCAAGGGATGACAAGGTAATTAATAGTGTTTCACTACAATGCAGCCAACTCTTTTAGGAGCCGGACAGACCGGATGAGCTGAAAAACAGGGAAACGTATGGAGAGAGGAGAGAGATTAGGAGACAGGGAGGAGCAGAAAATATCGACAGATGCAGCAGGAAGCAAGTAGAATAAAAATAGTTTGGTAAAGCAGACGAACGCCTGTCTCGACACTGATCGCAGGATGTAGTGGATGCAGATATGAATGTTTCCAAGAAAAACAAACAAATCAGATTAAAATTTCAAAGCTCCAAGTGCTTCTCTTTGTGACTCTGTGATCGAAAAGCTGCCTAAAGATGAGGAGTAGCTGTGGACATTTTATGAAGCCATTCATCAGCAGGGCAAGCACCCTCAGAAATATTTAGTATCTCTAATGCAGACCAAGCTTGCCACTGTGTTTCATCCATCTTTCTTGATAAAGCGGCATCCAGTGATGTATAGGTTGTATATATGCACATTCTGCAGAGTGGAGAGATCAATGGTGCTAAAGGGCTGTCCTCAACCTGTTTGATAGATCGCCAATGTCACTCATAAAGCTAGATGCCCAAGCTAAAACTAATTCAGCATGAGAAAGGCCAGAGGGTTGGAGCAGTTTGAGGCCAAAAATGTGTCTAGTGTACATTTAAAAAGCACTCACAAAGAACAGAAAGTTAGTCTAAAGACTTAAAAGCTGAGATACTTCAGTGGTATAATGCAGTAAACAACCTTAAAAGCTCTCAAATGATACATCAGCCTTTTATTTTGAGTCTCAATCACCACATAAAGTGCACAGGGTATTTTTCAGAAACCTGATACAGAAACATGTTGCAGTAATATTACAGCTTTTCCAGCAATCAGTAGAAACATGATTTACTTAATTCCTATCACCCCAACGCCATCCCCAGATAACATGACACATGGGAAAATAACCTCTCTCTCTCTCTCTCTCTCTGTCTGCATATTCTCACTATTTTTTGGTTTACAGAGTTGGGAGATCAGAACAGCATTGCACATGAAAGTTATCTTTGCTTATCTCTGTTTCCCTGGTCATCCAGAAGGGAGCAAATCACAGTATGAGTCATCATAAGTTTTAAAGTGAAGAAAGGATGTAATTGCTACATTGTGGCAATTCATTGCAAGAGGGAAAACCAGATAAGTAATAAATTAGTTTTAAGTGCTAATTTTGCTTCAGTTATAAGAAATGAGTCAAACAAAATGCAAAACCTGTGAAGCAAAAACAACGAGTGGACCGTGTGACTGCAAATTCTTATGCACACTGACAACTTCCATCACAGACACACTATGAAGGTTGCAAACGCACATCCACACACACAGTCTCCTCTCCAAATGTCACAACATCATTATCATGCAGTATTGATCCCGGCGAGGGTGATCCATTTGAATTCCAATCAGGATGGATGCGACAGCTCTTTGGCTGCCGCACCGCCACTGTCTTGGCTGGTCCAGGCAGTAAACACACTATCGTTAGTCTTCTCACGACCACAGACGGCCACAAGATGCTGGAATCTCCCTCTAAAACATCCACTGATTAGAACCAGAATACCTGCATCTACTGTGTGCCTGTCATGCCCCAGTACTGAACGTCAGGCTGAAATATGTGCTGGCCCTTTCAACTCGGCTCATGCTTGTTTATGATGTTTATGAGCGAGTCGTCATAATTCTGAATATGTTATATAGCACTCGGCCATAACCTCCCTACTCCAGCGCCCCATTACACTCTATATACTAACAGCTGGAAGCCCCTCCAGGCATGTGGAACTGGCATGAGGATGGCACAAAGGAAAACACATAGGGGAGCTAATCGAGCCCAGTTACATCCTGCTGAAACACAGATGAGTGCTGGCCTCACACGTGTATTTCTGTGTGTGTGTATAGCCTTAGGATGCTGTGCTAGATCATGAGTTGTAATAAGCGTGATGTGTTTGACCTTTAAGCTGGTGTGCACAATGTCTTCTTGTGATTTCTGATCATCAACATTTAATCAAAAGCATATATTTGGCATCTTCTCTCCCACACTGCTGGAGCTGCCGCCTCCATATCTCATGGGTATGAGCTTCCTTATTCTCAGTTTCTTTTCTTCTCTCCCTCTCATAATAATGCAAGTGCAGATAATCAGAGATAATCTTATCTCTTCTCTCAATCACTGTGATCTTGCCTATTCAGTGTCATTAGCCTGCCCGACTCCCCTGTTTCCTTCAATCACGTTTACATTTCAATTTTCTTTTTCTTGCTCCCTCTATCTCTGAACAATGCATTAGCATCGCCATTCAAGAGTTCAAGTGCTTTCTCTGTCTCTTATTCTTTGCCTCTCCTCCAGTCTCCTCTGTCTCCTTCAGTTTTCCACCACCCTCACAGTGGTGGCCAATCACAGGCTAAATGAGAGGAAACTATTGCAAGGTAATAAAACTTGACAGCAGGTCAGGACATCTATGCACACATACCTAACCTCACTTGGCCCGCTTTGCGTCTCTGGCACTCCCATTTGCCGCTTTACCAACACTGATCATTTTACAGGTTATTTTCTGGACTTCACACAGTCATAAATAGTCAGGATGTGTGTGGATCAGAGGTCAGCCCTATGAACTATAGAGGGGGGGCTTCCATTCAAAGACTGCTGAAGGCGCCCATGTACAGCTCATAATATACCAGTGTATTATAAGCCTTATGCTCCCACAAGAATGCTTATTTTAATGAACCTTGCTTTCAGGCAAAATGAGAAGCATTTTTGGCTGTGTGCTAAAGCTAAACTTCAGCATTGCCAGTGACATATTGTATTTGCGTAGCAATAATAAGCTGCTAATGAAAAATGTTGGCGAGTAATGTCGGGCATATTAAAAATCAAACAACTGCGGCAGTCTGTAGCGAGGTTACCCCACAAAAAAAGAAAGTGAGGATAGCTGCATCTGCTTTGCATCAAAGGCTGAAGCACGGAGATTCTCATTACTGCTCCTCTTCCGTTTCATCACTTTCATCCCAAGGCCATCCACCTCCCAAACACAGATAACAGAGGCACCCCAAATATCTCTTTTAAAGGAACTACTTAAAAATCCACAGTCAAAGTGAGAGAGGGGCTCTGAAGAGTGTGAAGATCCTCTCAAATAATTAAGGAGTGAAGCATGCATTGCAGATAATGAGTTTCTAGCATCACTGGCTACACAGTATTCCCCTGTCTTATCACCTGCTGCTGTCACTCACTAATGAAGTTGCTATTTCCAATTACTGCTCCCTATTAGGACTCATTATTAGGCCTGGTCTGTTATTGTGGCTGCTTCTCAACACCGGGTATAGAGCACACGCACACAGTACATTAATAAAACTGCAGCCAAAATATAAGAACAGATTTGTAAAAATTACTTGGGAGGATTTCGTACTCTTAAAACAAAACATTAAAGAGCACTTTGTGGGCCCAACCATTTAAGAGCACTTGGAGTATGAAGAGTGTGTATTATAAGTACATACTGTACAATTTTATACAGTATAGACAACTGTCAAGCTTTAATGAAGGTCCTTACAGTGAGAAAAACACATCCCTGTTTACACTTTATAAAAAAACAGCCTAGCTCAAATTATAATACAACATATAATTAGATATAATACAAAAGATATAATACAATCGAGGCTATTGCTCCTACTATATTACTTGGCAATGTAAGCCCAGAAGCTTATAGAGGCAGATGTGAGATAATGTTAGCTGATATTAGCAAACATTACATTGAATATATATATATTATTTAATCTTATCCTCTTGTGCAACTATGTTAACTTAACATGAAACTGAAATTGCTTGATACGATGTGCAAAAGCTGCCTACAGTAGTCTTGCTGTCTGTACCTTATCGCTTCTTTTTCTGTTTAACAATGACTTTCTCTTTCTGTAGTGGTTAAATGGCTAATCACAGAGTTAATGGTGACAGGCATATTACTTGCAGAGGCATATGGTTCAGCTTGCCACAATTGCATGTTTAAAAAAAAAAAAAACCTTCAACAGAAGACAAGCACAGAGAGTAATTTCAGTGCAATGCAGCCACAGGAGGTGCAGTTACGGATTTAACACAGGAAATACTTTGCTTACTTTTGCTGTCCACCTCGGACTCTGGTCCACATTTCAAGAGTTTGAGTTGTTGCCCTTATATATCTTTTAAACCTTCTGTTGATATATCATCCTGATATGTATAGCATGTGTCCAGAAATCTAATTTGTTAAATGCCACATTATTTTTTGCCATGGGCCACACAAAGTCCACACACAATTCTAATCTTTCTTCTAAGTAGTAGGTCCATGCATCACTTTATTGAACATTTTTACTGCCTTGCCTTTAAAAACCTGGTCTAAGCAAGAATGATGTGTATTTTATGTGTATGTGGGTACACGTTTCTAACATGATGCATATGTGCTGCGGTCCAAGCGTATGTGCGCATTTGTGCTAAGCATCTGACACGTATGATCATTACTGTCTGCAATCAGTGGCCTGTCCTCTCTGATGCTGCACCTGATCAATCTCAATGCCAGGAACTCTCCCCTTGCCGTTACACGCTGCAGTCTTTCCTGCAAGGTGTCACACTGCACACACTTAACAGACACAGCACAAAAGCCTAGAGGTAGAGCAACGAGACAGAGAGAGGCTGGGTGAAAGCCATTTTCCAGAACATCACCTGTAACAGCATGAAACATGGAGTGTTCAAATTTGAACTGCCATCACTACTTTCCTGAAGATTAATATTCAAACAAGACAGGACGTGGGGCTAAATGTGAGGTGCGTCTATTAAAAGTATGACCTTTAAGGATATACTCATAGGAAAAAGCCAATTTACTGCAGTAGCTATACGTTGAATTAATTTGTGCTAATGTATTTGTTTTACTTCAAGTGGTATTGCTAAGATATTCAATGGAGTTAAATGATTGCAAATTATCTGTGCCAGGGAAACACAAACATTTGCATTGACTGCAAACATCAGCAACGTACTACATGTATATTATGAGTATAGAGTATACTACAGGCTGGCAGCTACCATAACAGTTTGTTTACACTGAGGACCAATTTGTTAAGTCCAAAGTAAGTGCATGTTATTTATCAGCCAGCCACAGAAAAGCACTCTTTGTGTAATCACTGAGCCTGCCTCCTTTATTCATATGCATTTAAGGAAAAAATGTACAAAAAACAGGCGAAGACTTGATCGGTGCTGGAGTGTGTCTTTTGATGGATTTATGCAATTTAGAAGTGTCATTTCTGGAGGGAAATTCCTTGCCTCTAAAATACAAGGTGCAAATAAGTGCAGTAAGGCCGTGGTGGAGAGGAGGAATTTAAATTAACCTACGTTCTACATAAATCTCAGTGACAGTAGGGAAAGGGTGAGTAATCCACAAAAGTGCACAAAGGAGCTGTGGTGAATTAATAAAAACAAAACAAAGCTTCAGAGAAAGAAAAACAGCACCTTTAATAAATCTGCATAATGTAACTATTGTATTGTATTATACTGCACCGAGCAAAGTGGCAGCACAGAGTTGTAGCTGTGCAGTCATTAAACTTCAGCTGGAGCCTGACGTTCACCGAGTTGCTAATCCAATACGGTGAAAGCATTAACTAGAAAGCGGTCCTCGTTGCTGATAATGTAATTAGCTGCTGCCTTAGTAAGTCAAACCTTAATTACATCCAGAATGCAAGTACAAACAGGAAGAAAGGGACTATCATAAGTTTGTGCTTCACAAGTATTCTAAAGTTAATACCAAAGATAACTGGTAAGTTTCTTAATTATGTCCATCTGCAATTAAGTCTATTTTTCTATTTTTCCTGTAGATGTGACAGAGGAGCACACATCTCTACGCTTTAGAGGAAGAAGTGAAAAAGACAAATCATGAGCATGTTCTGTATTAAACAAGTTCCATGACCTGTTTGACGACAATTACGTTTATTTTTTCTTTTCACTCTTTTTCATAGATGTGACCAAGGACTGCTTTAAAGAATTTCTTTCAAATTCAAATCAATGTCTTGGACATGAATACGTGCTATTATTGCTATTATCACAATTTATCATGGCAGAGCTAAAAATTGATGTTGGTGAAGTGGGAAAGAGCGTAGGAGCTGCAAAGTGGAGGGTCAATGTGGTACTCTCAGAGGGTTAACGCTCTCCCTGATATTCATGCCCCTTTGTTTAAAAGACAAAAGGAGATAGAGTAAGAGACGAGGAGTGTACAAGGCTGTGTGACTGTAGTGATGCATGAGAGGCTATTTCTGCTTTCAGTGCCTCCACCTCCTCTGAAGGACGTGATGGAAGATATAAAGTGGGCAGAGTGCTCAAGGAAACTAAGGAGAAAGGCTGCAGGATGGGGAGTAGGATCAGAAAGAGATAACAGCAAGCTATTAGATTTTTGTCAGGCTACATTTATTTAAATAGGCTTTAATGGTCTTATTTATGGATAGTTTGAAATGATTTAGATTAGTTTGGGAGGCAGATCAGAAAACATTTATGAATAATCATGTAGAGGCCATGAGGTTTACTTAGATATTATCCCTCTAATTAAAAGTTATAGTGTGAAGGTTGATTCTTTACCTACAGTTTCAAGGCTGTCTGTCTATAAAATCTTTAATGAAATCTGCCTCAACACATCTTAACAAGCTATAAATCCACAAGCACCACTTTGCACTCATTCCACCACAGAACACAGAACATCATAGTTTCAAATGGCACCACTTTTACTGTTACTTTTACTGTATATACAGTACATATGCTGAGGAATGACTGATCAGATGTAGAATATCAGCATAAATATTACCATCTCAAAGAACCTTCAAACTAATGCTCCTAAAATATTGATGTGCATCTTCTAAAGCTAGCTTCAAAAGCTAGTATCCAGTGTGTGCTCGCAAACAAAGACGACACATACACCACACCCACACTCTTAATCTATATACTCCGGAGAAAACCCTTAAACAATAAAACAGCGATTACTCTGTGCTAATTCAATAACACAATAAGTTATCATTTGTCCCCAATCTGTTGCACTATGACGTGTTCGTACAAAAGATGCCTGAGTCATTGAAAGGCAGCTGATGCCACCAAGGACATACGCTTTGCTACTTTCACAGAGGGGCTGAGCCTATCTACCGTGTAACTACGCTGTCAACAACAATTGTACGACCTGAGCCAAATCGCCCACCACTACCGTCTCCCTTCCCATGCAACACGCTGCCAGACACGAAAATCCTCTGGAGAAACGCAATGTCCTCGTGAGTGTAGAAGATACTGTCTTTAAAGAGAAATAACATGGAAAGAAATTTAAGTATATCTCGTTTTCCATCACCAGAAATCTCATGAATCCACTAATACGGAAGCACAAGCCATATAATGCATTTATAAGAATAAAAGTTTAGACATTTCCAGGACATTTCCTGTATCTCCTCACTATATGTCTCATTTCTGCAACTTCCTCTTCGTTTCCCTCCTCCATCTCTTCCATGTCAGGCTGTCAATAAAACCTGCATGGATGACTGACTTTTCTTCTTCACATTGTATCATTTGCTTCTCCAGCAATCCGATAATCATTTATACCTGCGATAGCATCAGTCAAGAGAAGCTAATAACCCAGTCGATACTGGTGAGGGGCATAGGCAACATGGGCCAGCTGCATTGGCCAGTAAAATCAATGCTGGCCAACTTCTCTGATCACTGGCCTTTGAAAATACTAGAAGCAGCATAATGAAGATCTACAATCAAAGTTTGGATGTTCTGGTTAAGCCAGTTAAAAAAAGATCTGTAAAACCTTTGGAGTGGTTTTGCCTATGTGTCCTTGTGTGTATCCTGTAATAGTCTGCTTTTACCCTGTCAATGTCTGTATTTAGCCTATGAATAACAGGCCTGGATTAGAATAAATAATATATCCATCCAAATTTCATAAAGGGAAACTACAAACATACACACATTATCTGTACGATTTGGGCTTATGGGAGGTGGTACTTTGCTAATGATTTGGATTCTTGCTTTCAATTTTCTTCTTGCCAAAGCCTGTCATGAATGCACTAGCGGAATCAGTATACCATTGATTTGTCCTGTGCCTGCTCATCACGCCACCACCTCCAGTTTTCTTAATCATCTTATTTGGCTTTCCATTTCCTGTCAAATTAGTTTTGAGAAAAGATGCATGAGCTATATGCTAACCTGGAAATCTACTGGAAAAACACCTGTTCCACTGCACAATTTCAGCAGCACAAATAAAAAAAGAAACACAAACTGCTTTAGCTGAGGAAACAAGCAAGACCTGTACACGTGGCAGACTCATTCAACCTTAATTTTTCAGCACTGTGTTTAAGATTTAAGATTTAAGCTATAGCCTAATTGCATCTTTCAACTGAGTACGACAAAGTATTTGGTTAAGAGGGAACCAACAAACTGTAAGTGTGAAGCTAATTTTGGAATAATAAGACTGATGCAGCTATTAGGCTATATTCGGGATGTGTGGGCATATTGTATGGGCCTCAGAAAAAGGAAATCTGAGATCACTACACAGTGGGTGGGTGTAGTCATGCAGTCTGTGTGTATGTACGCATGTGTGTTCTTTCCTGCAACACAGCCTCAGGGAGCCTCACAGCAGTTGAGTCCTGGGGAAAGTGAAAGGCCTGACTCCTACGTTTACAATACAAAGCGGATACACTGAGTACTATTTTGTGCTTGGTATTGACTTAAATGGTTAATCCAGACATCTCCCTCCACCACACATCCCTGCACCAGCCTTCTACGCTCTTTGACCCAGCCATCACCTACGCACCTAAAAACACTGCTGATGCTGTCTCTAAACAAGGACTGAATTGGCTTTAAAGAACAAGCAGACATTATAGACAAAGCCTCCCATGATGGGCTTCCCCCGCAGATTATGTACAACTTTGCTTTTGTCTCTAATCTCCAGATACTGCTTCATAAAAGCACCATTTGAAATATCTTTTTATGCTTTTTTCATCACCTCCTACATCTCTGAAGCAGATAATTCATCAGGCCAATGTTCTAGCACTGTCTCTCCTTGAAGCAGTCGACCTCATGGCATTACTGTACTGGCTAACGTGTGACCCTGCTAGCTAAATGCACTTAAAGCAGCAGCCAGCACCCCCTTGTGAGTCATTTTAAAGCCATATGATTATGCCACGTCTTTGCTTGCCTGATATAATGGAAGCAACAGAAATCCCCAATGGGAGTTAAACCAGAATGAATCTGCTGCAATGTATGCACTAGCTAAAGCTTTATTTGCCACCTTAGGCTGAAAACCAATGAAGTCCAAAAGTGAAGTAGCAGTGTGGGTCTGTTGCCGAGGGGAAGAGAGGGCATTGGTGAATAATTCACCAGGCGGCTTCAGAGTTGAGTTAGTGGCATGAGTTGAAGGGAAGACTTTGGCCAGAGCTGTGTTTGTGCTTAGCTAAATAATTGATGGCTTCAATCAGCAGATGACATGGTCCTGGGTCAGGCCTACGCAAAAATGATACATGGTAAATAAAAGAAAGCTGTCAGATCAAGAGGATATGAGATGGGGTGAGAATAAGAGGCAAGATTTCAAAAATGGAACCTGGGGTCAAAAGGGAAGGACAGTGAGGGAGGTGACGGGACTCTCAGCAGCTCCACTCAAGAACATGCTTTTATGTGTCTTCACACTATGTGGCTGAGTTCCCACTGTATTTTATGTGCACACACGCACCGCTGAGAGTTACCACATAAAGAGTGTTTCGTCTCTAGTTTTACAGTTTTCCCCATTTGCAAATCAATTTCCTTTTTTTATACTGGAACATTTCCTGGTTTATGGGAGCTATGAAGGTGAAGTATGGCTGAAGGGTAGAGCCCACTCTTTTCTTCCTCTTTGGTATGGGATCAAAACCCCTTCAGGTCTAAAATGATTTTCTCTCCCATTTCTCACTTACAGATTATTTTACAACTACTTGGAGTATATGTGTTCACTTTCAGTTAATATTAAAGTCAACACTTGTTCTTACCTGCAGCAGAACCACACATATCTATTCATATAATACCTACTTCTGTGTCTGAGCTTTATGATAAAAAAAAAGCTGAACCTGTGTAATAATGTATATGAGATCCTATGTTACTGCCCAAGTGCCTCATGGAAGCACAAAGCACCAATTGTATTTGCTATGCATTTCCTTCCTCTTCTTGAATTTCAGTGCTTGCAGATCGATTGTTTGGTTCTATTCTCAGCATTCCCTCTATAGCCTTGCTCTGTGATTGCCAGAACTAACATAATTGGCATCATCACTGAGTTAGAGTCCTGTGAGTTCACAAACAGAGACTGCGGAGAAAAAAAACAAAACAAAAAAAACAAACAAGATATACGGGCATGAAGAAAGGATGAAAAGATGGAGATAAAGCAGTGAGAGACGCTGGTAATCACTCAGCTACCTTTTGCTAATTAAAGCATAAGGTAAAAAAAAGTGAGAAAAGATACATTAATTATTACAAGTGACAGTGAAAGAATATATATGCCCAGGCTAATCAGACAGCTGGTCTAGACAGATATGTTAAAGAAACTGCCAGGGTTGAATACTGTTCTGCAGTGTTAGCATTCAGATGACAAGGATGGGGTAATCCAACTAAATCCCTAAAGAAGGCATCCACAGAAAGGCACCTAGCAGCATTCACTGCTCAATTACATTTGATGAGCTTTGTGCATCTGGCAATTAACTATTAAATGCTACAGGAGACATATTCACTGTGAAACAGAAAAATGGCCAAAATAACAGTTGGAATTCATGTCTGACCAGGATTTAATCCATCACCCAACATGTCAGGTGCTTTTTCACAGGATGATGATATAACAGACTGCCTTTTTTTTTAAGGTTTTACACAGCACCTGAATGTGGACGGAGTGACAGTGCACACAATGGCTTATGTGCCCAATTACCTTCATTGACAGGCAATTTTGCCTAGAGCTGGCAGCTATTAGCAAGCCATCACCTAATGCTGGCAAGGCCGTTTCCAAATAAAGTCCCCCCCACAGAGATCGGGTAAGTGTAGTGACCTCCTGCACACTCAATTATGGAATCATAATCCAGGACGGTGGGTAGCCCTGACTAACTCCTAATTGGTGGTCTCTTTATGTATGAGGTTGGCTTTAAGAAGGAGCGACACCGCTGTGGGGAAATCAAGGCCTCTCGCCAGGCCTGTCACTCAACCAGAATTGCTTAAGTCTGAATTAATTTCCATCCTCAAACAGACTGGGCCATTGCTTTGCATTTTCTTCTCTGCTCTTCTTCATATCCAACATGCTTATGAATTGCTAATGAAAATGTATCCCAGAGGTAGTTAATGCTTTATTGTATGTAATTGGAAATTAAGATCTCCCTCTGCTTTAAAAGAATAGATCATGGCAGAGCTTACAAAACAGACAAAACAAACACGGAGCTGATATCAACATTGGAATCAAGAAAACAGGGATTTTCATTAAAAAAAAAACAAAAAAAGACATCCACACTATTATGCTCTCCAGCAAAAGCAATATCCTTTACTTCACATCAAGAGATAAACTTTGATCTAGCTGGCAGTCAGTGCTAGAAATACAGCAGTGAGCTGCAGGTGTCATATTCTCAGTCTGGTTCAACAGATAACGTGGATTGGATTGCTTGAAATGCAGCTGGACCCATGTGCCAACTGCTGAACACCGAAACTGAAACTCTGTTGCATCTACCATCACAGTCTTACTGGTGTAAATACAATGAGTAACAACCACTACTGTATTAACATAATTATAGTAAGCTAAATGTATATTGCAATGTTTGAAACTTTGAAGTAAAATACCCACAAAATGTCAGGAGGAAAACACATTTTCACTGAGTTACCACACATGCAGGCAACTCCTACATTTATCATTATAATGGCAGTGAGCTACGCTAGAGTTGAAGCATTATGTCGCATCATGCTCCCGACAGGATCTGAGTGGATGAAGTTTTGTTTTGCACCATTTAAAGGTTGGTTTATGTGTGCTTTCCCTGGTGTCAGTATCAGTCTCAATGGAAAAACACAAGATATTTGCTGGGTTTATTGTAGAATCCAGTGAAATTAAAAAAAAAAAAAAAATTCTAACTAAACTCCTATGTTATGACACACAATTCAGGAGATATGAGTTACTTGAAAATAAAACATCTTACAGTTCTACATTTCTACTGTTGCTCTGCAATGACCCAGGTGAATTACAGTCACTGTATATTGTGCTCTCCTTTAATGCTACTTTTTGTAATACTCCAAGCCTACTTGCAATACTGCACTCATGAGACTTTGATCCTAAAAGAGGAAGGAAGCAACTCTAATGTCCAACACCTACGTAACTGACATCTGACATACACTTATGCAAACATTTGAGGTTCGATGTGATTATTGTAAGATGAATTCCTCCTGTGCACACATCAATCAAGGGTTCATCAATCATTTTGAACAATCAGTGTGGGACTGATGTTAGATCAACAGAGAGAAAGAGGAGAAACCTCTGAAGCCTGGCATTTGAGTGTGAGAGACTGACAGACTATCAGCACTGCAATTCACCAGGGAGTCACTCTAATACACCTAACCTCCCAACTAATGGAAACGGTCCGACAGGCAAACCGGGGCTGATTCCATGTATCAAGAGAGGGCGGGAGGGTGAGCGCCAACAAAATGTCAGCTTAAATCAAATGTGAATGACAGTTTTCGGTCTTCAACTGACAGGGCATTTACAATAACCCTGCAAACAGAGTCAAGTTATCTCCACCCGCTCACCGCTGGCCTGAGAAAAGATGTATCCATTTGCCACAGGTTTTTATCGTGTTTTACTCTCATCCTCCACTTTGCTACAGGGCAACTCTACTGCAGACACTGAATAATCTGTGAAGTGGCACTTGGCAGTCTGTAACCAACTGGCCACTCAACAGCAGCCTCTTAAAGCTATGCTATGGCTCAACATGGCAGTCCTTAAAGGGAAAATCCACTCCAAAACAAAACTACTGTGTTTAGATGAACGATTTCACTACATTTTCTGCATGAAACGAAACAATTATATTGTAGCTGACAAAATATTTGCAAGTAAAAATAGCTAAATATTGTTTCTGGTTTAAAGTATTCAAGTGCTTTAGATGAGGTGTACTAAATTATGTTCCTTCCTGCAGCCTAGTGTCTCTACTTGCTCAATCCTCAGTGTAAAAGATATCCATCCATCCTCCAAACTACTATCCATTTCAGCAGCAAGGAAAGCAGAGACACCCAGGCCTCCCCGTCTCCATCAACCTCCTCCAGCTCCTCATGAGGTATGCTCAGCAGCTACCAGGACAGCTGGGAGATATAATCCCTCCAGTGAGTCCTGGATCAGCCCTGGGGCCTCCACCTCTAGACCTCCAAAGGAAGGCGTCCAGGGAGCATCCTTATCAGGTTCCCAAACCACATCAACTGGCTCCTCTTAATGTGAAGGAGCTGTCGGTCTGTCTGAGCACCTCCTGGGTTTCACAAATTCTCATCCAGTCTAAGTCCAGTCCATGCTTCTCCTGTCTGCCACCTGGCAGACCTCACACAAGTCCTAGATAAACATGGGCTAAATTATTGTGCCATTTTTTTATTCAACTGAGGAGATTCTATTAGTTTCATGCAGTAGGGGAGCAGCTTGTTTATAAAACACCATGCTGTGCTTCAATTAGACTAAGCAGTCCAAGAGATATACACAATATTAAGCCACAGGGGTGAGTTCTCCTTGTTTTTCGAAACGTGATACATACGGGTAAAGACTAACATCACAAAGGTTCGAAAAGAGTTCAGTTTCTTGTGAGTGGGAAATTTAAATGAATAATACCATAGCAAAAGGATCTTGTACCTTTGTGTCACTCGATCTTTTCATGATCAAATTGACAAAGAGAAAAGACAAACTGGACCAGTGGGAAGGAAATGTCAGGGGGCATAAAGGTCAAGAGGTAGCACATATCCACCACACACTTTACTTACTTAACTCGGTTACACACACATGCAGTGCATTCCTATCTCAGCGGTCTTAGCCATGAATGAATTGCTTTTTTTGATTGCAGGTAACAGACTGGTTCATGAAGATCGGTAGTCTAGAGCAAAGTATGAATGCACTTGACATGAATGCAACACTGTGACATTCCCCTGTAAGGTGGACAGGTATTCATGCAGACGCCTTTGGATTTGTCAGCATGCCTTGTGGAACACATTGCCTGGTGTTGAATGCATATGCAATGAGGTGTGAGGATGATGGCCTATATACATGTCAAACAGCTGCTAAGCATGGATACACCATCGGAATAAAGGACACAGTTGTACCTGCTGTCAGTGATGCAGTGTGCACATATTATGTCCATGTGCTTGAAAGATACTATTGATACTCCAAGCATGTGCATGTATTCAAAATGTCAGTCAGTTAAGAGTTGGTCTTCAATCAAAACTCAACACGACTCATCGTTTTCACATCCAAGTACAGTTTTAATTTCTCTTGGGTATAGACACAGGCTAATCACCTCTAAACAGCAGGAAAAAAGTAACTAATTATTGGAAATGATGGTTAAAAAAATAGCAGCAGAATGCTTTGTACGTTTATGTGTACAACAGAAACCAGTGCCTTAGAATGAGATGCTGATTTTGGTCTTTTTTGGCCAAAAATAACTTAAGAACAACAACTAACACAACAACTAAAACTAAAGACAGCTGATTTGCTGGGTTTCGCTACATTCGCTGCATGCCAACAGCAGAAGAAGACAGAATGAAATATAACAGAATTAGCCATAACAATTGGCCTTTTTTGTGGAAAAAAGAAAAGATGTAACCACCAGACCTATACTGTACAACCGAGCTCCTGTGGTCCTCTATTGATTATGACTAGTGTAATTATTTATTTACAGCATCCTTCAAAAGCAGTGACACTAGTCTACAATGACTGCACTTAAAGTAAACTGATGTCCATAAGTAGGGGGTGCAGGGTTGCCACTAGCATATATATGACATGTTAAAATAAATTAGCTGCACTGTGATGCCATATAACTGTCAAATGTGTTGGATTTATTATGTTTATGTAACAATATAGCATGCATAAACTTTAAAAGATGTTTTTGTTTCTTAGTGGAGAGATGCAGGAAAGATGAGAGACAACGAATTGACGTGAAAAGGATTCGAAGCTGTGTTAAAATTACATATTGTATGTAAAAGGCTGCCAAGATGCTTGATTAGTCTGAAAAACAGCAGATTCCAATGTTTTTTTTTTAGTATTTTAGGTCTTTTCGAAATATTTGTGCCTACATCTCTAGATTTGCATTGAATTTAATGCACAAGTGTGATCACAGTCCTTCTCTGCTTCTATTTCTAGTCGGTATTACAAAAATAGAACCACAGATGTCTGTGTCACGACAGGGACAATAAGACAGGAGGCAGAATGAGAGAAATAAGAGCCAAAAGAATGGGTGAAGTCAGGTGGAAAGCAACCGCTAACCGCTGGCAGGGGACCCAGCCAAGCCTTGGCCTGGTACATCAGCACATGGATTTATAGGCTGATTTACCTCGCTACTCAATGCTGCATACGCCATTAAGTTTGGCTCCAACTTTTGCCCCCCGCTTCCACCGTGCTTCATCTCCTCCCCGTCACTAAATCTGTCTGTGTGGTATGCACTGTCACTCATTTGACTTTTTTGTTCCGTAATACTGTCTTCATCCTCTCTTGATACCTTGTCTGCAATTTTGACCTTGCCTGTCGTGAAGATGCTGTCAGTTCATATTTCCGTCATTTCAGCCTGTTATATTTAAGAAGCACCAGACTACAAAGCTGATGTTGAATGTATAAATAATAGTCTGGGGAACGCTAGTGGCATTAAGTGCCATGATGATATCATCAATAAAATATCAGACTTTATTGGTGAATGTAACCTTCCAAGCAACCACATGATGTTCCAGTCAACACCACCAGCCCTCCCACCTCTGGGTGCCCTTCAGTTCCCCACGGGGACAGTCATTACTGCAACGATGCCCCTCGCCACATTTTATCGAAATGAAAACGTTCGAACCGTTGATTATGGAGGCCGTTGGGAAAATCAATTCTCATTTCGACAGGAAACATTTGTCTTTGTGCTCCGGCGGCCTGTGTAGATTTGACAGCAAAGTTTAACGTTAAAGGGTAAGTGTGCAAAGGGGGGAGCGAGGCAGAAAGACAAAGAGCAAAAAAAAAAAAGGGGGGGGAGTGAGAGAGGTTGCTGTACTGTATGTGGGTGTATTTGCACACCGGTTGTCTTTGATGTGAAGCAGGAAGGGAAGAGGTGGAGAGATGATCGAAAGTCCCCCTCTTTTTATTGATCGCATGAGGACCACAAGGGGCTGACGACCCTCTGGCAAGGCGGCGGAGTGGAGGAAGTATTCAAAAGGTAGAGTAGCTCTGTGAGTATATTAAGATGATACACGAGGGAAACACTATTTCTTAACTTTCTGACATTTAACATGACATTCCAGATCTGTAGAAAGGCTACAACAAATAGTAATGCAGTTAGAAAATATGAGCCGGAAGGCAGTAAAAACACTGCATACCAGGTTGCATCCATTTTTAACTACATTTTAGTTGGCAGCATATTTGCACTCTTGAATTAAGGGCCATTATTTTATTCTTTTTGGCATGTGTATTATCCATTTTTAAAGTTAGCATCAAGATCTATAATCCTAATCAAGTCTAGGGGTACTTGAGGATTTAGAGGCTCTTTAAGAGGTTTTTGTTGCCAAACTGAGCAAATCACAAAATTATTTTTTGAAAGAAACCTCTACACATGGCCAGTGAAGTAATTGGTGTAGATCAAAAGCTCTATCAGCCACCTGCAAATATAGTATGGCCATTTTGTTGCAAACAGAAATTGCCCTTTTAAGTGGGGCTTTATGACCACAAAGAGGTTAATGCAATTTTCCCTGTGAGTCCCACCAAGCAGCCCCTGCAGCACTAAAAGGAGCCATGGGTCGTATAGATGGGGCCTTGCATTGGTCGAATCATCTATGGGTGTGTTGTGAGAGATGCATTTCTTTTGACAGGACAAACAACCATACTTTATCCTGGGGTCTGAAATCATCAAAAACAATGGTGGGAGAGACAGAAAAGAAGAAATAACAAAAGAAAAAGACAAACAGAAATGACAGGTACATTGGTGCCAAACGCAGCGAGAGAAATAGCTGGGTATTTTTTCTCTGCTTTTGCGTTTCTGTTCACTTTTTCCCCCCAATTTAACTGTTGGTGGCTGAAGCACAACAGAAAAATATTTGACAACAGAAATCTGCTGATCCGCGACGAACCTGAGCTGGCTGCCTCTTGGCAGAAACCCTTGGTACACATTGGAAATAGGACCTGGACAATGACACACATGTATACGCACACACATACTTGCCAAAGGCATTTTGTACCAAAAAATATCTTACTAAGGCATTGCTGATGTGCATTACAACAAATGAAGGATAAAACCCTGGCAAGGGGGAAATGTTCTCCTTTCCAAATGTTCTAGGCCACTTTTGAGGCAAAGCTCGAAGAGTGAATCCATTTCACACACACAACTCTGCTCCATTTTGCTGAGCTGCCTTTATCAAAACACAGAACACCTCTTAAAAAGGCCTTTTTAAAACCACCATTATCCAGTAACGACACTGCATATAGAGGTCAGGAAGGATGGGAAATGAGGGCAGCAAATGCCTACTACAAAGAAGAAACAGCAAAAAAGTGTGCATTAAATCAAAGGGTGCAGTGCAGTACACTACGACAATGCTCCTGTCCTGAAAGTAATGTACGCTGTGAAATTAAGGTGAAAGGAAGACATAAAGACTTGAAATCAATTGAATATACATTCACCTATATTTATTACTGCCTCTTTCCCCGTCTGTATTTGTGTATGTCCTCACATGTGTAGGGATAACAGAGACTAAATTGGCTGCATCGGCTTAGAGTAATAACTCATGTCGGAGGAAGGGTGCAGCATGGTGGGTTCAAACCTGACTATATTACAATCGAATGAACAGCAGTATCATGGGTATATTCCACTATAATGTGTGTTATTAGTTTCCTGTGCATTCTGACAAATCCAGTATTTCAATAATACAGCTCGGATATAAGTCTGGCTGCTATAATACAGGAATGACTGAGGAGAGTTTTATTTCTATATGTCACTTTGACTTTTTAGCATGTAAAAAGAAATGTATTACTTGAGAAGTTGCATAAGTGGCACTTATGCTAAATGAGTGTTGAAAAAGAATCCTAGTCCAAGTGTTCCCAGTGCAGTTTTATATCTTTAAAAACTGATTAGTTGGACCTTATTAAGTTAAAAGTAATTTGAGCTTGCGTGGCTTTTGTCCATGTCGAACATTTCATTGCCTGGGGTAGCAACCCTTTTCATTAGTCTTTAATTCACTTGTCACTCCTCTAACCTACTTTACATGTTTTTATTTCAACAATCCATGTGCATTTAATCTTGAATTATACAGTACACTTTCATATTTGATAGTAAACACAAACTAAATAACATTAACTCCTTAAATTACTTGACTCTTCTGGTGTATCTGACTTGACTTTCTGCTGAACTTGGGCCAACAGATTAAAAAAAAGGTGCATTATGAACATTTCAGGCAAACTGCTGCCTTTTGTACATTGCATTGAATTTTCAAGTTCAAGTGCTATTTCACAAGATGAGACATTGCATTGTTTGCTGTGCAGAACTTTATCGTATTGTTTGAATTGATCTCTATATTCATAGTTTTTCAAAGTCAGTGTTATTCAGTAGGCAATACCTACCTAATTTGTCAACATTTGCTGTTGTTGTGGCAGCCTGTCACTGGATACGGTCTGCTCAGAGCGGCGTGTTGGTCAGGCGAGAGACGACAGAAGAGTCAAAATAGTGAAATGTAGCGAAAGATATATAGATATAAACCTCATGTAGAGAAGAATGCACGAACTGAAGTGTGGCAAGACGTGGTGTTACAATGCACCGTGGACAGGAGCTCAGCCAGCCATGTTTCCAGTAATTTAGGACCTAATCTAGCCAGCGTGTGTATTTGTGTACAGTATTTGCGGGCACCAGCATGCATCTTCTCCTGCAGCAAAAATCAGTGTTTTGGAATGCGGTGAATGTGCTTTCTCCCTGTGTAATCTGTAAGCACAGTGTGTGGTGTGCCATCTTTAGAAAACAGAAATGCCAAAACCCGACAGTGGATGCAGTGAGAACACTTGTACTGCATTACAAAAAAATGTGACACGATGAAGACACTTTTAGCCAGCAGTGTGTACTGTTGAGAGTGAACTTGAGAATATAAATACAGACGCAGAATACATAGTAATGTAACTGTTGAGTGATGTATGGATACTGGGAGCTTTCTTTTCACACTATTGTTAATCTACTCTTAGTAAAACTTAAGTCTGTTTGACTAATACCAGAACAACATCGAGCAGACTGTGAAAGACTATTCTACAGAGCTTATAACAAGAGGCCATTTGTTGAATTTTTAAAGGGGTGTACAGTTTGAAGTGTTCCATCACATTTCCAAATAATCAATAGCTTACCAAAGAATAGAGGCTTCACTTCACCCTTTTCATTTTCAATTTCGCTCATACAACTTGTATATCCTTGTGTACCGCCACTGTTTATTACATGGTAGACGATGCATCTCAAGAGGAAAGATAAGGATTGATGATTAAAATAATCGTACACACAACAGGTATACAGGATCCACTCATCTCTCCTCAAACTGCCCCCTTACTATAATAGGCATGCTTTTTGCAGAAGAGATGCCTGTGCCAGGCACTAATTGGACACATGAAAAGACTTGTGGTGCCCTTGCACCACCCCATCAGTTTCCATGATAGCACCTGCTGTGTCTGTCTGTGACTGATCTACATACAAGTATGCGTGTGAATGAGGGGTGGGTGAAATTGTGTTGTGCGTGCGCCTCAGCCTGCTCGGTATTCTGATTTTCTGTTTTCTAGCTCTTCCCCCTGACCTCCATCTTAACCATGTGCTATGAGAGTCGAGTTCAGTGCCGAAAAATCCAGCGGAAGAATGAAGAGGAGAGGCAGAAGACGGGGAGGACAATGGAGGAATGTAAAGGAGGGAACAGAAAAAGTGTGTGTGGGGGTACTGAGAAGAGCCGGTGGAGGACAGAAGGTTCATCACCTTTCCTCTTTTCATATCACTGAGCAACTTCATGCAGGGTTAATTGAAAAGAGAGTGAATGGATGAAAAGCTGTGTGGTTACACTGAGAGTAAGATAAAATACTAATCAGCTGTGGACACATTTATCTATTTATATGTTTATGAGTTTATTTAATAATCAGTTTGTTTTCACTTTTAAGGAATTTAAATTGAGAGCTCATACAGAGATTAAGCTCCAGAAGGTGGGATTGATCACTTAAATGTGTTTTTCCAAAGAGATGGTTTTTAAAATAACTTTTCAGATGGAAATATTTTGGTCATTTCCATATAGAGAAAAAGATGATGACTGCATTACCATAAGCCGCCGTTAAATTATGCCTGGAGCAAAATCTATTAATGCTACAATATCTGCGCTTTAGGGTTTTATTAAACTGTAGTCAAAACAAACTGCAGTTTGGGGAGATATAAAAGTAAACAAGACGAGGAAGCATATGAAAACAAAAATGCACACATGTGGCTATGCAGGAACACACACAGGCAGGATTTCAAATCACAGCCTGATGATGTTTGCATCTCAGCAGTATTGTAAAAGCCCCACCTAAGAAGTCCTTTATAGAAAGGCTTTAGTAAAGCATCAGGATGAATCAAAGGAAAGGCGACATTTGAAAGTCATGCACATTCTGCAATGCACACTGTCTAAAGACAAGCCAGCGCCTCCCAACACACACAATATCTGCACCATGCAAGCGGAACCATCCACATCCCCAGCTGTGTTTCAGGAGATGTGGCCGCAAAGTAATCTGACTGGGAACAGCGTGAGTGGGGATACTCTCTGTCCCATCTACACTAAACCCACCCTGACCTGGTGTGCCAAACACTTGCTTGTCAAAGAGGAGGGAGGAGGTGGAAAGGAAAAGGAATGCCTGGACCATTCCTTTTCC
>JAPQRN010000013.1:13926477-13950187 GCA_037367275.1 Coranthus polyacanthus
AAGGAAAAGGAATGCCTGGACCATTCCTTTTCATTTCCACCTCCTCCCTCTCAGTCTCAGCAGGGGCCAACATGGGTGAACAAGCATACTGTGCAGTGAAAAACACTGAAAACAAACAGCGGCTTGGAAGAAGGGTGAAGGTGGATGACACAGTAGTGAGCAGGTCAGGGATGGCATCGGTCTTGAGAAACTGATGGATAGCGTTGTGACTAAAAGACTAAAACAACAGGGTGTTTGTGTGGTCGCCTGGAGCTACTGTAAAATGTTGTATTTTCTATTTTCTTTGACCTCCCTGTTCACTTTAAACATGATGTTTAAGTGTTTTATATGCCTGGCTATGTAAACCTAAAGTAAACAGAACCAGTATAAATCCCACATCGAGCGCCTGAAGATCTCTACTTGACTGTTCATATTACCAAGATAAACCATCCATGTTGCACATAAATACAAAAAAAAAAATCTATATTTGTAATATTCTCAAGATGATTTTGTTGCAGACCCTAAATCCAACTGTGGTAGCGAATATTGACAAATAATTTCAGCATGAAAAAAAAAAAATCTATGCGAGGCTAAGCGAATAAACAAATCATCAATAAAAAAAAAAGCACAAAGACAAAAGTGATGGAGTGAACCCATAAAAACAAAGAGGAATTTCAGCGCTGAATTAGATCCCTGTCACAATTCATTTGCATCATGTTTGCAAAGCTTTGCCCCAGTGAAGTTCAAGCTTGCTGGGTAGGAAATCCTGTGCAAGGGGCAGGACCAGCAGATACAGGAGGGGCTACCTGAACCAGGTTAGGGCGTCATCAGTGTATGATTAGCAGCAAAGCAGGGAATGACCAAGCCCTGCAGCCATGGGTTCGGGTTAATGAGCAATTTGACTACAATTACCAGGATCAGGAAAGGATAATAGAGAAAATAATCTGTATATGTTTTGGAGAGAAGTCAATGCACCTTCTATGTTTTACAGTAGTAGCTGTCTGTGACCGTTTGATTATAGTATTAGTGCCCTACAGCAAGCGGTAACAAATGAGTCAATTCATTTAGTTCATTTATTTAAAAAATGCCAAATACATACAATCATTTTAAGTGAACGGTAAAGTCTTCTACATGCTTTCAAATTCTGACATCTCAATTCCAAATGAAAAGATAATACAGTAAATTGTTATGAACTTGTGAGTTATGAGTGAAGTAAATGGTAGAAGGCAGAGAAAAGCAGAAACCCTGATGTGAACCAGTACGTATTAGGCATTTCTGATTGATTAAAATCAAATCATTGCCTATATTGTCAAAATAGAATCAAAACTGCTTAGTTTTTGTTTATTAATTCACATTTCAGTCCACAGAGAAGCAAAAAAAAAAAACCAACAACAACAACACGCAGATCTTATATAGAGGCAGTGAATGTAGAAGAATGCACACTACACTAATCTTCTTATGGAAATGGTTTCTCTTGTTTGCAAAAATAACACTAATACGACAAAATTAATGTGGGAATGATTTGTTATTGTCAATTGTCCAGATAAAAGCCTAAAAATAAATTGGAGCTGTTACTTGAACTAAATGGGCATATGTGGCTGACTTTGTAGTAATAAGACACCCCCAGCCTTTTGAATCGCTCTTAAATCTCAACTCCCAAATCACATAACAGATAACGGAGCAGAGCACAGGGAGGCACAGCGATTGGCAGGCTTTACTGGAGAGAGAATGTCTGCATATTTATTTATATCATCAGCCCTGTGGCCTAAATATTTAGCATAGAGCCTGCTTCAAAAGAAGACCTCAAAAGCAAGGCCCTACCCAGGGCTAATACTCGTCTTCACTTCTCATTAAAATGAGAATAACCTGCGCAGAACATTGAAAGGGCCTGGAGAAAGTATAAAAAAAAAAAAAAAAAAAAAAAACAGAATGAGGAAGCTGTCAGCTCACTCTCACATAACTGTGTTTCATGTTAGGCAGACAGCGCTATCAATTTATTTTGCCAATGTGGGTCGTCCCACCTACAGAAATATGAAAAAAAGAATAAAATAATGAGGCGTCCTCTGATCTTAGTTAGGGTCAAGTTGCAGGAGTGTATTGATTATGATGGTGAGATGCAGTGGTGAATAAACAGTTTCATTGACTGTAAGGGCCATTAATGATGATGGAGGATGCAGACCCGCATTCTGCTGATTACAAAGATATGGAATCTGAGTTCACGATTTCCTCTTCCTCTCTCTTTTTCTTCTTATTCACAAAAAAAACATATACCCGGGTAGGTTGGAAAGTTTCACTAATGATAGGAAACAAACTCTATATGGCCTGAATAGCAAGGAGGAAATATTTTATACACATAAAGAAGCACTTCACTAAACTTGACTGCAGCTGCTGCCACATGACGAAGAAGAAATTTCAATTTTGGAAGTATTCACTGTAGAATTGCCTAATGCAACCGCAGCCGTTTCCAAATTAATACAATTGATGACTGTAAGGCCATGCAGTTCTGAAGTGTGTTGTTAAAATGCTGCAAATGGTATACACATTTGGTGTTTTATTGCACTTTTGTCAGCACTATATCTAGAAAGCAGCATGCATTTATTTTTCATTCTTTTTTTTTTTTTTTAAATCTTTGCCCCACCAGAGCTACACAGTGCTTCATCTTTCTTCTTTGCCATAATCATTTCCTCCCGTCCTATCTTTTCTTTCCAGTTGCCTGTCTTTATTCCTCTCCTCCTGACTTTCTTTTCTGTCCTCTGAAAACTCATACATATACATGTCATCTTCCCCATAGAGTGCCAAGTGCGTTAAGCCCAGCTTGGAAATTAATGGCCCCTGAGCGATGCAGCGGCCCCAGCAACATCACACGCACACTTCAGCTTGGGTATGGGGAGACTGTTGAGTTAGATGGGTATGGGTGTGCATGTGTATGCAAAATAGATATCCAATGCTGGAAAAAAGGTAAGATTAGCATATTAAATTAGGGAAGAGAGGCATAGCCGTGATGCCGAAAACTGCTTTTCGTCTCTATACTACTACAGCACACATGGGACAGATCACTAAAATTGGATATGTCAGAGAACATCAGTGAACATGAGCAAGCATCAGAGCACTACATATAGGCGTCCATTCATTCGAGTTGACATGTCACATTTCTATACTAGAGTGTTACTTTCAACCAATTTAGTGAAAGTGAGAATTGGTGCATAAAAAGGAATTTCTAACATGGTGTTACATATTCCCAAGATAAATCAAACCAGAGCGAAGAAAGCTGTGACTAGACTGTGACAATGAACATCAGCTTTGTGAGACAGACATTGACTGGATTTCTTCCATATTGTGTAAAAGCTGTTATTTCACATGGCGGCAAACAATTTGACACCTGAGATTGCAGTTTGATTTTCACCTCCTACAAACAGTTTTTAAACCACAACAACCATCAGGAGAAGTCCTGACCTTGGTGAATCAAAATCCTATTCTGTGCAACTTTAAATCTAGATCATCTCAATATCTCAAGGCTGTCACCGTAGCACAAATATCAATAACCATGTGTGAAATAAATGTGCAGTCTGACCTCAAGTGAATGAAAAGTAATGGGGTAAATGTGGACAAAAAATATAAGCAAATACAAGGAAAAAAAAAGAAGATCTTAGGAAGAAACAGAGGCCATTGAGTGGTGCGGTAGGGCTGGACAAAGTCAATACAAAGCGAGAGCTGGATATAGGCATATGATGAAATAAACATTACTCTGATGAATTATGCAAGTCTAATGTGAATTGCAGAGACGTGTGAAACGTGTTTGTCAGGCCTGACAGGACGGTACATTAGGCTAAAGTGCTCCTTTCTTCCACAAGTGCACCACCTTTTTCTGTGTACTTTAAATACACTTCTCCAGCCCACATTTGATTTGTCCAACTAATTCTAAAATAACAATAAGTGATGGCAAAATGGATCCTAATGAAAAGAAAGCCTTTTCTGTGTGAACGTGTGTCCATAAGCACTCTTCCTCTTTCTCTGGCTCCTCTTAATTTCCCTTGAGTCTCTCTCTGTATCTCTATGGCTGGACTGAGTCCATGGTTCTTTCATTTAAACATTATACAAGAGAATACAATAGCTAAGATCACTTCCTTTCCATCATCAACTTATTTCTTTACCCGCTGTCTCTTAAATTCCCTTGGCAATGCTTCTATTCTCAAAGAAGGATTCCGTTCTTCTGTGTTGTGCAACCTTTGTTTTTCTGCTTTTCTTCCTGAAGCTTTATCACCACTTTTTTTTTTCTACCCATCATTTACTCAAGCCTTAAAAGCAATACATTCAGAGGTAAAGTATTAACCACTAAAAAATAAGGATTACACTGAGGGACAGAGTACAAAACCCGCATCTGCTCCACCAGCCTTTCCCCAAATACATCTGTGTGTGGTGCAGAGATAGCAGCAACACAAACACAGTGCTGACTGTTCAAACTATCTGGAGACCGATAAACTGTCTATTCTTTCCTCCAAAAACTGATAATTGCTGTTATTAAATCACCGAAACTGCCACTTTAAACCATCAGACACACTCAGACAAAGACGCACCCGTAAACATGTGCCCATATTTGCAATTGTATGCATTTAACATATAACATCTTGACAGTCAAATATCAGGAGTGTGATTGTTGAGTGCCGACCATCAATGAGATAAATAAAAACCCAGCTGACTCGCCTTCATTATCAGGAGTTAACAGCATCACAAAAACGCTGGCAAAAAAGTGGCATTGAGATTACTGTGCCTGTTGAAAGAGACATACTACCCATTTGGCCTGCCAAATTCAGAACATAATCAGAAAGCATTATATGGCTGTTTGTATAGATAAGAGTAGTGTAGACAAAGTGGGGGAGTGCCTCAAAGACAGTGCTAGAGTGCTAGACCCTATCCTGCACACAAACACACACTTTAAATCTGCCGTACCCTTTCTTTTCGATAACATTAAATAGAATTTGTATCGAGTCAGGAGCATCAGCCTTATACCGCTCTCACACTGGACAACAGACCTAACATTTGGCTTTTGTCTTCAGTGTGAAAGGGTACAATCGGCATTCATTCACAGGCCAAATGACTCTGCAGTAGACACGGGTATTTATCGACTCCAGCTGCGAGGCTATATGTTGTAAGTCATCAGCCACAAATTCTATCTGTCTCTGTTCAAGCAGCACAAGTGGGATCTGTGGCTCGGTCTGAGTTAGAAAGAAGGACTGAAGTGAAAGACATAAAATTGTAACCACCATAATACTGTCACTGCCTCCACGATGCTTTCTAATGTTGCCTGTTTCCATTGTATTTGTGACATTGAGCATGACACCCTGAAAACAAAGAAACAGAAAGGCATCGACTGTCACTGAGAAACGACTCAATTGCCTGTTTTTAGCAGGTTTACTCATTTTTATGTGTGTTAATTTTTGGTGTAAAAAGATCTTGCAAAGGAATGAACCCCTTTGTTTCAAAAGGTATTCCCTAGTTCGTTGTTCTGACGATGGTGGTGGAGAGAGCTGTCTAATACATTGGTCCAAAATCTCCCGTAGATCTTCCTTTGAGCTTTGGTGACTGTGAAGGTCAGTTTTCACACTCATCAAACCATTCAGTGACCCCTTATGCCCTATTGACGGAGGTATTGTCATCCTGGAAGAGACCACTTCCACGAAGTTTTTCCTTTAATTTATCACCTGTCTCTATGTGGGTTTATACAGAATATAATCTTAGAAACACACACACTTGTAGTTTGCACACATCTGACAGGTCTCATGCTGCGGATGTCAGCAGTGTGTTGCAGGGAGATCCTCTTCCTGGTGCTAAGAGGATTGGCTGGCTAAAGACTAGTGACTTTGAAGACTGCAGTCACCCTGATGTAGGCTTCAAATAAAAAAGAAAGGGCCAAGTCAGTGGAGTCAGGAAACTGGGAGAGAAACTGAACTGGGCTTAACAATCACATCATCATCTAAAGTTTGCCATTGAACTCAGTGGTGGGATGTAGGCTGGTTAGTGCGCTGTGTGAAACCTTATCTGCAGGCAAGGCCTTTACCTTGATCCATCCACAGCGAGAGGTTATCATTCCTTTTTCTTCAGGCGAGTGCTGAGCTTCAGAGTATCCCCACCTTGTTTTCATCTTCAAAAAATGGCTTTGTCTGTCTTACAATAACAGAATAATCATGACATGTGCTTCACCCTCATTTCCTCAGGTGGTATAATTTTCTCGTGAATCCCACCATCAGTTGGAATGAGACTTTCCATTTAAAAAGAAAAAAAAAAATCCATTTCAGTACGACATGCCAAGACATGTCAATTATCTGCAGCTTTTTAAAACTGTGAATTTTAATGGACACATGAGAGAAAAGAAGCAGTAGAAACTAGCACTACAGCCATGCTGTGCCATGCCTACATTTAGAAGAGTGCATTTATACTGCAGAGCTCCCAGGTGCTAATGTAATACTTTGGATGTAAAACAACCTGTTGCTGGAAAAACTCTCATTAGGTTGGTCATTTGCATTAGGGATCGCTCTTTTTCAATGGAAAAATGATGTGAAGACAACTTTGCTCCAGTAAAAGCTCCAAAAAGTGTGTGGTGAGGAAATATAACCCTGCATACATTTGGATTTATAACGGCAGGCAATGATGAGCACAATATTTATTTTGGTCATTACATCTCACAGTGGTCATATTTGCATTTCTTTTTAACAATTCAGTTGCAGAGGGCTGAGAACCCCTGTGTTAGGATACATTATGTTAAGTGTGTGTGTCTGTCTGCTCTTTTGTAGACAACATGTATTTCTGGCTATGAAGGTTCTGCTCTCTCTAACCCCAAACTGCTACCGATTCTCTCATCAGCACTGGCCAAGCTCACCCCATGTGTTCCTACAGATGGGTGCTTAGTGCAGCCAAGCATTGCAGGCATAAAAGAGACAGGTACAGATCCACTCCCACAGGAGCACTGAACCATCGCGTCATGCTATGCACTGCTGAACTAACATCTTTTTCTGTACAAAGTGACTTCGGGCACATGCATATACACAAGGACACACTTTTGTGTTTGAGCGCAATGCATAGCTCATGGTAACTATTTCTCATTTTTTTGTTATATTGCCTTTTTCACGGTGCATCTCATTAGTATTGCAAATTGTACTAGTTTGATGAGGACATGCGGGACATTCATGTAACCTTTACAATCACCACACCTCAACTGTGCGTCTATTATTCTTATTTTGTTTAATCTATGCTAGCAGACCTCAGATGAAATCGTGATTATTACTAATGCAAATAGTGAAAATACCCCTCAGTAATCCTGAGAGGCAAGAAAACACTACAAGCCTTTGAAATAAACAAATATAATGTGAAGCAAATGTGAAACATGGTAAGCCTATGAATAGCCACAGCTGTTTTCACTACAGCCCTTAGGCCCATTTCTGTCCAATTCTATCCAAGTATGCAAGCTATTCCCCACATATCCATATTTATAATTTACCACAGATAAGAAACAAGAATCCTTGTACTGTGCATTAAGCCCAGATGTCTCTCTGCAGAACAGCGTTAGGCATCTGATGTAGCTTTCTGCACCAGAGCTCTCTGTGTTTTCCCCATCTCCCCATCAACCTTCCTGTTCCATATGGTTATATCCATCAACTACCTAGCCATCGATCAGCCTTGGCGTTACTTTCTTCTCTGTCTGCTTGCTAGGTCGAGCTCATAAAACATCCAAGACATTATTGTGCATTAGACAATAAAGATGTGCTGCAGGGAAAATCCATTAGCTTCTATGGAGAGGGGTGGCATGAATAGAAACGTCTAAGGTCCTGACTGAGATGATCCATCTTGCTCTCTTGGGTCAACATACAACAGCTTTTGTGCTTTAGGTGAGTGAACATATGTTACAATGGATTTGCATACAACTGTGCGGGAGAAGATAATATCATTATATGCCTGGGTTTCATTATTGTGACATAGGAGGAAGTCATTATGAGGTTTCTTTCTTCAGGTTCAGTCAGGTTATTCAGTTTCTTTCTTCCCCCATGCTGTGGGATGTTTAGTCTTTACCCTCACCAGCAGTGAGTTGTTGGGAAGTCATTATTGATATGCAAGGTCCCCGGAGGACCTTATCCATTCAAAAATGATCTGTGGAAATAATTTAGATATGAGGGATCATGAAAAACATTAGCTGTGGAAATGTGTGGTCTCCAGAAAATTAATTTGAATATCCTTGTAAACCCTCAAACTATTAGGATGATAGTTTCCTTAGCAGATTTTAACAAAACATGTTAATGTTTCCAGAGGTTGAACCCCTTCCAGTCTGAACACCATGTATGTTTTTCATCACTATTCAGGGAATTTATTTCTATAGCCATGTGGCCACTAGCGCTACTCTCCGTACAGATAATATTTTTGTTAAAGTGTTTGTTAGGCTCCAAAACAGCCTTCGGGTGGCTGCTAGCACATTTAAGACCTTTAGTTTTGTTAAACAGTATTTTTCGCAGGAACAGTGAAGTGAGCATGCATGTTCTTTTACAGTGATAGTCAGATATTCATACAGATCAGAGTCTGCTAACGGTGGTCACTGCTGCTCAGACATACTGCAACAATTGGTTGCGTCTTGACTGCCTCCCTCTTGAGACTTAACACGAGTAGTTCTATCACAAAACCAAGCTTTTCTAACTTCAAGGTTGCTGCCTGAACCTACTCAACTGCCACAGCCGACTCTCGTTCATCCAGCTGGTCATTTTCTCTAACAATTGCACTGCAACTCAAGTCAAATTTCCTCTTTCTGACTCCTGTTTTGGTTATCTCTCTTTCCACTATTTTCCAACTGCCATTATAAGGCAGTTGGGCTATAAATTTGGGCGACTGTACAGCATGTTCTTTTCTGAAACACAGGATAGATTCCAGAGAATAGCTCTATTAAGTTGAAGAGCAACACACTCCACCTCTCTTGCTTATATATTCTTCATGACTGTCACATATAGTTAGTTTTTTACTCTATCACTGTTTATTCATAGGGCTGCATCTCGAGCAAGAGTTACCATGGAATATACAGAGTCTCAGCAGTTTTAAATGTAATGTCTGTGTGAATACGTATACTGCAGCTGATCACAGGTAGAAACCAGAATCATCTACTTATCTCATAATCTGTAGTCTATGTCAAGTTCCAGCTCCAGGGAGTCCTTGGTATTTTATTTCACCTCCACAGTACTTAAACGATCTTACCCTATTTTGATTCAAAAATTGCAGATGTACTGTACATATGGAACTGTAAATGTTCTCAGGGTTCATGTCTCTGGTTTTCCAGTTCTCCAGGCATCTACCAAGCACTAAGTCAACTTCACAGTTAAAAAGCCTTCCTGCCATGGGGCAGCACTTCAAAGTAGCTTTCATTTCTCTGATCACAATGTGCAGAGTGCAGATTCTCTTTCATGCTGTGCCCCAAACTTTGACCTTTTCGTCCACCATTCCATCTGATGTGTCCCTTACTATCACTCCCTCATCTGTCTCCCAATGGCACCTTTCATCAATCTCAGTGGCCACTATGTCTGTCAGTCTAGAACGACCATCACTCTTCATTTGAGTCAGCAGAAGACCCCTGAAAGCTGTCTAACTAACCACCTGGTGAGGCTGGCCTTAGGCTGACTCCCTCCATCACAGTTTTCTCCTTTGCCTGTTATTGGACATTTCTATTATTTAGTTTTAAGCTCAGACAGCACTGTGTGTTAACCACATTTACTCCGGAGGGAAAGGAAACCAGGAAGTGTACTTTATCCCAATTGGAATAGGTAAAAAAAAACAAACAGTTAACAACAAAAATTTGCTACTGCTACAGCTGGTTAGCTTTTCAGATTAGCACAGAAACATGATAATGCATTGGAGGCAGGAATAAGTACAAGGGTGAACACAGACATTTCATTTTGTTAATATAAGCCATCTATTTAACACATACAAATGTGTTAACTTAATGAAAACACCCAACCATTTTATAATTCTTTCTCAAGTTGTATCTTGTAATATGTTTTATTTCCAATAAAAAAAGACTATGTTATGAACTTTTATTCCAGAGCATAGTAAGGACACACAAAGTAACCTCTAATGTTTAGCAACAATAAATTAATTTGTTACAATCAAAATTATTGAAAGTGAAGCTCAGCATATGGTGCGTTGCACACAGCAGCTTGCTCTGACATCTGTGACCGCTGCGGAAAATAGATTGAACTGTGCAGTAAAACAGTCAAATGATCTTACTGACCCGAGAAACAGAATAAGAGAAAGCCTCAAGTCATATGCATTATTGAAGGTTTTTTAAAAATAGGTTTAGACATTAGGAGCTATAGTTGTAGGTAACCAAGTAGTTTGACTGTTGTTGAAAACTGCCGGTTTATAAGAATCCCTTGTACTATGGCTCCTTCATTCGGCAGGCCATTGTTAGCCATAATTACAACAGCAATAACACATGGAAAATTAGATATGAGGTAGTCTTCTGTGCCTGTTGTGTAATAGGTCATACATCCATTATTTCCTGTGTTACTGGGTATATTGTGAAGGAATGAATGATCTAGCCAATAACTGTATGTGGGTGGGAGCCTTTTTACTGTGTTGTTTTATCACAAAAGTGAAGCAAGAGGAAAATGCTGTGATGACAGACAATTCAATAGAAGTCACTGCATGCATTCTTTGGTAAGGGAACAATTTATAATGCAAATAGGTTTCACTGCATTGCATGCGAATGCTGGACTGCAAATAGTATACTGTTAATTGAACCCAGTGAGGGTTCAACCTACGTGTTAAGGCAACTCTCAACAAAGTTATGAGCAGAAAATGTTGTGTCAGTGAAAGAAACTGATAATTTGTCCTATGATGACATTTAAGATACACATCCCATCCAGATAACACACACACACAGTGTTAAATAGTTGCTATGACTGTCCAATTCTTTTTACATTCTTTTGTTTTGTTCATCTGTGGAGTATGTGCCTATTGTCATTATGTGATTGCACTGTAGCAACAAAAGCTCCACAAAAGCATGTTGTGTTGCCTTTAAATGCAGTTGCGTCAGAGCAGGTGTACACCTGCTGTGTGTGCACTGTTTGCTAACAAGAACAGACACGGATGCATAATTCTGTTGCTGTGCTATGAATATGTGTGTGTTGATACAGAACATGTACAAACAGCCAGGCCCAGGGAGTGTATAATTCAGACTCTGGGATACCCGAGGGTGCAGCCCTCTATCCTCGCTCGGTTACTCACCAGGAAAAAAGGAAATACACACCCAATGCACCAGCAGCTAGGAAACAAATTGAGCTAAAAGGTCAATCACCCCCCTTCCAACCCCCACCTAACTTTAATTAACAAATCAGCTGAAAATGCCAAGGAACCAGAGGCTATGAAAATATCATACCGTAAAGTTGCTTCTTCCTTGCTACTCAGCGCTAATTGGGGACCATTTAATAGACCAGTAAATGGATGTTAATCATTAACTAATACACCCAGGCTTTATTCTATTGGCTCTTCTATCCTACTGATGTTTGGGTGAAGCTGTTGTGACTGATCTTAGCTCTTTTGTGGAGTACATTGATTTGTTCTGTGACTGCTAAAATCAACTGTCAATTCAGATAAATTAGATGAAGAAGTGAAATCAATACAGAAAGATATTTAAATCATTTTCAGTGGTTGCAAGTCTTCAAGACCCTAGATTCCACCCATGCTTGCTGAATAAACACTGAAAAAATCCTAAACACTGCGGCTGCCAAAAAGGCAATCTCTGATTTATGCTGAGACACATCCATTAGTGAGATTGGCAATGCTCTATAAACTCACAATATCACCCCCAACCTCCTAGATTGTCTATATTCTTCTCTTGTCTCTATTTCTATCTAGTTATCCCTCAGTCAGCTTGCACCTCAATTAATATCAGGAGAAACAGAAATGGACTTTCATTTGTTTGGAGTCTCGTAACAATATCACCTAGTGTGGTGGACTAAAGGGGGGTGAGTCAAAGGGAAAAAAAAAAACACAAGTACTGGGATTGCATTAGCTGTAATGAGGGGACCAGATAATAAAGACAAAGCCTCTTTGTTTTGGCAGCAGACACACAGAGAGAAGGGATAAAAAAGGGCCGGTACAGTAAAAAATGGTGGTAGATGGGTAAACAGAAACATAAAGAAAAATGTGAAGATAGGATATGAGGGCGAGGAGGATAATGTACAGAAAGAGGAAATCTAAAAGATATCAGGGGCATGTGCCATGAAGGGGTGCAGAATGGATGGCAGAGACAAGGAATAAAAATGAGGGCGTGGGAGAGGGAAAAGCAGATGTCTGATTCACCGATTCATCCTTCTGCTCTGCCACTGAGCTGCACAAAGCAAGAGAGACGGAGAATGTGTGGAGCAAAGTAGAGGTATGATGAGACGCAGCCAGTTCTGCATTGACTAAAGCCTGATAGCCTGATAGCAGAAAAAAAACATGACTTCATAGTACTGTCTGAGAGAGAATAAAACTGTAATACTTATATAAAAAAGAACATTACTAAAGTCATCTTTCTTATCACAACTATGATAAAAAAAATGTGTGTATTGCAGAAAGCTCTTCTTGTGCCTCCATTATTGGCCATATAGCACAGCACAATAATACAGCCCAGAGGCATGTTGTGGGTTTTAAACTAGGCCTGCATGGGCTCAAGTTCTCTTCGGCATGCCTCCACAGAGCCCTGCTCTGCTCCACCACGGGGGCTGCCCCAGGGGAGCCAATTAAGAGTGTCCGCTGTGCCGGTGACAGCTGCACCAGCTGCAGCCCTGAAAGCCTCCCAGCTCTACATCACTGATGGGGAAATTCTGTGGAACAGGCTGGGAGGAGAGGAGATGGAGCTGAGAGAGAGAGTCAGAAGGTCGGAAGGGATCAATGAAGACAGCAGTCAACCTGAACGCGAGAGGGGATCATGTTAAGTTGGAGAGGAGACCCGTTATGGGGACAGTGACTTCAGGTTGTGTACAGTGGGTCTCAACTTCACTAGACCTGTGCATTGTCAGTTCAACCAAAGAAAGTTAGAACTGGATCTCTATATTTCAGAAAGTGGCACTTGCATAGAAGGACTTCATATACAATCTCCTTTCTCTTTATTTCTGGCAGTGAATTTTTTAAAATAATGAATTTTCAAATCTCCATGACTTTTAACTGTATTTGCAATATTGGCTTTTTTAGTCTGATTAAGTTTTCTTCTCCTCCCACTCTGTCTGCCCCTATCATCTAATCAACATTCCTTTCTGTCTGTTATGCTTCAAATTGTTATTGTTTATTGAATTATTTTATTTCAGCACATAACACAAAATTCTTCGTCAATCTTCTGTCTGAAGACAGGGACAGATCACTGAGGTGAGGAAAGTCAGAGTAAGCAGTATAATGTTGGCAGAACACAACATTGTAACTGAATCAGGGGGAGTTTTTAATTGGGGCCTCTGAGATAATGCTTATGCTGCAGATCACCAGCAGGAGAGGCGGTAGTGGTTAGATTATGCATTGTAGGATGCATTTCTATGTTTCAATTTACATATGGTATCGAGTGAATCAAATTTGTGCGGTTTTGGCTTTTTTTGGTGCTTGCCTGAAACAGCCCAAGAGCTCTGCAGATAACACCACACTGTTGGTCCAAAGAGGAGACGTACAAGAAACCCATTTCTTTTTATTTCTTTTTTTTTTTTGGTGGAAAATCCCAGATGTCTTCTTTTCTTCACCATTGATTGCCTAATGCAACACAAAGCCTCAGTGGATTCCATTCGGTCTCATTAATTGATTAAGAGCACTGACTTGTGGGAGAGGGAGTGCAAGTGCTCTGCTCTACTCCTACTACTTTCTGTCTATTTTCTCACTTATGTGTCCAGCCTAGGTGCCACTGGCTTCAGATTTAGTCACACTGGCAACACCCGTGGGCTGATGGTGGGATAAAAAGCTCCCTGTGTCACGGAACAAGAACAAGCTGCCATGCCTGTAACACTGGGCTGTCACCAACCACTGCTTGACTGAGGGCAGTGTCAGAATAAGACTGTGTGGTTTTATCTTTAAGTTTGGGTACTATTACTATTTTCATCAATTATGTGCATAATACATGCATGACAGCAAGATTTATACAAAGCTCAAAGTTGGGTCGATATACAAAAAGCTTTGATGTTGTTCTGTCCTAAGCACATACAGTCCGTGACCTTTCTAGCATAATGCAATGGGCATTAGTCTGGGTAATATATGTAGTTGAGCGTTATGTTCAGATATAAAATGACACTCAATATAAGTCACTATCAAGTGCTGTCAACTGTAGCTTTTTTCTGGCACCAAATCAGAAAGTCTGTAACTTCTGGCTATAAAAAAAACGACAAAACATAATGTCAAACTGACCTGTTTCCAAACCTTTCCCTCTTGTGTAACATAAGAAAAAAAAAACTTAAATCTAAATCAAAAAGTTAGCTTACTCAAGTGGAAAAGACAAATACTACAATCAAAGATCAACGATGCTTTCTTTCTCTAGGTTTTTGTCATGTTAAAAAAAGAAAAGCCCTGCAAACATTTTGATTCTGTTACACACAAATCTCTTGCCTTATTGCTTCTACATTGGGTAAGAGGTCCTTGAGTCTTGAGTAAATATGAGGAAAAGATTATGAGTTATCTCTTGCCACCCCTGGTAACAAGGTATCCGTTCACTTCAAGCAAGCAGGGCTTAAATTCTAATCAAATAGCAATGAGAAGCAGAAGCAGAGTGAAGTGGATATTCTCTTGCCAATCAAACCTGCGCTTCAACTGTTTGTTTGCAATAGAAGTCACCTTTCCAGATGCTTGGATGCCAGTTCTTTGCCACCCACGCACACATACACTGCCTACACACACAAACACGTGCATTATACATAACTGCGCACATACCTCCCACTCTGCGTAGTTTGAGGAACCTTCTGTCAGTTTCCACTCATCATAAGGTATTCAGATGACACTTCGTATTTTGACAACCCCTCGAAATGCAAACAACGTGATATGTGCTGCATGATTCCCTGTGATTAGTTTGGATTCCCATTTTATAAATTGTACTAACAGGCGCACAGCTGCTTTCATAATACACATATATTTTACACCATGCACTATTTTGTGAAATACTGAACATATTTACTTTTCCTTTGAGCTATTGCTTACTTGCCGGTCTTGGTGCTTCCTGCAGGTGCAGTGCAAAAGTATAAAGGTAAAAAAAAAACAAAAAAACAAACAGCGGGTCCCTTGCTCCCTGCCACACAGATTGTGTAGACAACTAAAGTCACGCTTCCACACCACTCACTGTCCAAAGCCATAACCTTATGTCACCTCGCTTTTCACACGTCAGACTTGACAAGCTTCTGGCAGCTCACCTCTAAAGGGACCCTCTGTCAAATCTGACATTTGCCACCATTCGTTACAAGCCATCCTTTGTCACTGGCTGAAAAGCTTGAATGTGTGATTTGGAGGAGGAGATTCATTCCCACTATATATAAGTCACAAGAAGAATGTTATTACTGAACAGAGGGAGTGAAGGGGATTGAAGGTCTTGTATGAAGTGGAAAGCCAGTGTTGTTATCTGATGGCCAGGTCTGACAGGTAATTATAGAGAGGAAGGAGTGGTTGAGCTGACAAGTGTGGTTCTCTTTACTTAATAACTAACTGATGGATAAACTGATGGACAGCCATGAACACAAAGTGCTCCACCCATCGGCGGGGCAGTGGTATCGTCCCCTGGTATTTTTACCCATACTGGCATACTGGTGCACTGTTTAAAGTCATACTACCGGATTCACTTGAAGAAAACCCACAATTGTACATCTTTCACCGCTGCCTTGATCGGTTTGTCAGTTTGGATCTGAACAAACGTGTTGAAATCACAAAGTCATAAGGTCTGGCCGATCGAGGCAGCCGCAGAACTGCTGTTATTGTTGAGTGAGTTTTGGCAGGTTTGAAGTATACCTCACGGCTTCGGTTCCTGGCTGGAAAGGACTTGTGTGATGGCTACGTAAAGCAGTGAAAATATTCTAAATAAACCGTACACAATTTTTTTTAAGGTGGGCCTTTTTTTTAGGTGGTAAAGCAGTACAAAAACCCAAACAAATCCTTTCATTGCCTCACATGGTTCTGTGTAGGTATCTTGTATTTCTCTGTTGTGTGGGTGTCGCTGAAAAACCATGCAGTGGATGGAGTTAGGCTCAGAATGGGGGTAACGTTACACTTAAAAGAACTGTAAATATGTCTTTTGGTGCCACTTTGACACATTCTGCACATTGTGTTGTGGACTGGGAGCAGTCTGACACAACTGGTGACAAAAATGGAAAATGTTTTTTTTTTTAAAAAGGGTGCCTTTGTAAATTACAGGACAAAGGCGCATATTAGGTATTCATGGCTGCTGGCTCTTGACCTTAGTCCTGTTCTTTAAATAAAAAATAGAATCAACCATAAAGATTTTCCACTGGGGCTCCGTTTTCCTATCAAGCTTCAAATGTTTGTATGTGAAGTAGCAGTAAGGAGGGAGGTCAGCTAACCAATGAGAGCGGATCATAGGTGACATCCTGAGGGAGCAAAGCCAGGGACGCTGTGGTCCTCCCCCGAGCCTGTCAGCAGTCTGATTAATACATGTGGCATATCGGAGAGAAAGAATATATAAAGAAGGGATACCGTTCCTGTCTTTACTGCCTCCTTGTGTACTGCCTGCCCATGTAACAGACATTAATCAAGGAAGAAGAGAATTGTTTTCTCTCCACAGCATGGCACAAAAAATAAAACTTCAACTGCGTCTGGGGCGAAGGGAGGGGTAATGTTGCGTGACATTCTCTTCATATCACCGAGCTAGAGGTCACCTCCCGGCACTGAGAGAAAAGAGAGAGGGAGAAAAATAACGCTCTCCATCTCTCACCTGCTTGCCCACTGTGCCTGCATTCATCAATCCTCTCCCCCTCTCTCTGCTCCTGTCCTTCCATCTATCTGGCCTTGTGTGGCGCACACATAGTAACAGTGTACCCATAATACATACTGCTATATTTGCCATGAGCACAAATTGACTCACATGGCCAGCACTTTGCTTATGACATGAGCTAACCAACATCGCCTTCCATGATTACTTTTAAGGACAAATGAAACTGCATATGAGCCATAAAAAAAAAAAAACAGCCTGAACTTGCAAACAGCACATCAGGATTCTCATTTTATTGCCCAGCATGCCTTGGTGATATTGTAATTGCTTTTCAGCATTGGCACCCCATACCTTCTGTAGGTTCGATTTGCAATTATTAGGAGTTAATAATAGAGTTACAGTATGTGTTCTTTACATGTGATAAACAGTGTTTAGCATTTTAACAGAAAATTGCTCACATTAAATTGCATTTACACAGCTATTTGTAGGAGTGGAAATGATTAGCAAGTGCTTTTGTGTGTGTGTGTGTGTGTGTGTGTGTGTGTGTGTGTGTGTGTTGGAACAGTGGCAATTGCGCAAATGGAATGAGTCATATTAGACTGACTGGATGCAGTACATGTACAGTCTCCTCACATCCCAATCTGTTTGCATATTTCCAATCATTCTGAATCATTGACATCTTAAGGAAGTGATATTCACAAATCCTACATCTTCCGTATGTGTGACAGGATTCAAATTAGTTCCAAAAATAATAATAATAGTAAGAAGAGACATTGTTTAGTGAGATTCAGAATTAGAAGAGAAAGTTGAAGACAGTATAGTGCATCCATTATGTACCACTTAGGGCCTCTACAAGAGCCTGACATCAATCCTGTTTATTAGTTTTCAATACCTCTGACCTTTTGATCCCCAAAGTACAGCTTATGGACAGTAGCCTCTACCTGTGAGTGAAATACAATCAATACCGGGAGAGCTTTATGTTTCTCTGCACTGTTTGAGAGATCACAGAACATGTCGGCAAAGGAAGATGGGGGCTATGAACGGAGGGAGGAAACTGACAAAGCAAGACAGATGACTGACAGGAAGAGAGCACACTCTCACAACAGGGGGAAATGATTCAAGTCAAGTGCAGTGCTGGGAACTCCACCTCTGCATAAAGGCAAGCAAACAAGACGGCTATATATCACTTCGGCCACTCATTGGAGAGGCGCTGTCTATATCCAGCCAAAATGACTGGAAAGGAAAGAAAATGAAAATCAAGTTCATCATCACAGAAAGGGATATTAATCAAGAATAAGAGTAATTCTGCATGGGAATAAAAGATCTTAAAAACAGCACTAAATCTCCTCCAGATAGATGAAGGATCCTGCGCAGGAGATATTTTAAAATGGAGACAGATGCAGACACAGAGACAAATGGGCAAAGGAAGGTCAAATCCGCTCAATGCCATTTGAGAAATGGTGGCCAGACTGAGGCTGTTTGTTTGGCAGTGCCAGAGTGTAGCTTTAATTAGCCTCATGTCCACTATCTATCTATATTGAGCAAGATATGTCTAGCTACAGTTCATCCGAATGCTTATCAGTGTAATTCCTCAAATGCCAAATGGCTTTTGCAGCCTCTCTAAATGAATCTTGATACAATTCATTTGTCTTTGACAGGATGCCAGGGTGTTTGTTTTGGTAACTATAGAGTGAGGAGTCCAGTAATGTGATCATTACAGCAGCCAGCATGACTAAAAATACAATGTAACCAACTCAAGGCACACTGACAACATAATAATACTTTATCCCTGTAGGGTTTAGTTTCACAATGACAGTTAGTTGTAATGTAACCCGGTGTGTGGGGTAAATCTAGCCTTCTATTCATGCTGAAAAGCCAGGACTGCTTATGTACTGGACAGTAATTACCCTGACTGATGAATATGAAGTCAGATAGCTGTGCACTAACTGAGGACTGCTCCAAGGTTTGAGGACACAAGATACATGAGTTTAATTGAAAATATTTCAAGGAGCCTAAATTACTCGAGAGACTCAAATTAAGTGTGAATTCTCAGTATTTAGGAGGAGTGTTCGATGCCAGTTCCAATTTATGTGGCTAAGGGGCCATTTAGTCTTCGAGCATAAACAAATAAGCAGATGGAATGTCATGTTTCTCTTCGTTATATTTTTCCGGAAGTCATCCTATACTTAACCGCGCAGCTTAAAGTGGAAGATTCTGGAGAAACAATCCTTTTTTTTTTGCAAATTCTCTGCCAGACTAGGCCTCTTAGCCGGCCCACGTTCCATGCCACTGGCGGTCAATAATCTGCCCAATGAGGAAACATTAGCTGGCGTGTGGAAGAAGAGAAGTAGATGTGCAAAGGGTGGAGATTGTTGTGGATGGGAGACTGAGTGATTTGCCTTACATACAGGCCATGAGATAAGCCTCTTGGTTTTCCCCTTGGCAGATAAAGGCCCCCACATTACAGTTATCGTCGCAGACAGATTATAGACTCCACTCTCTCTGTAAGTACAGGATGATGCTGGATAGGCCCTCGCTGCACCACTACCATTAGGAATGCTCCGCCTGCACTGTTCCCTACTGCAATCTATCTAGTTTACAGCCACTTCAAGTTATCGCTTTCACTTGACTCACTCTGAGTAGATATTGACCTAAGCTGTTCCTCCATCCCATGAGAGAACAGGCTGCACCTGGTCCACACCCAATCAGAATGTCAAATCCATGAGTCTGAGAATTCTAAAGCTTTCTTGAACTTTCTGAAAATGGAAAGCAGAGTTAAGAAGTAACAATGTGCAAAACTTTGTTACCGTACTTTTAGGTATCTGTTGACAAATTATTATTCGGACCACTTTTTATTTTTACTCCCCACATTTTAACACGACAAGTTTGTAGTAAAGCATTTGACGGGAATTATTATGGGACAATAACACATAGAAAGGACAAGCCTTGGTGTACTTTTACCTTTTTTACACAAAAATATAGTCTACTTGAGTAAAGAATACGTGTGTTTTTGTCACCTCTCATGGAAAATCCCTGGTATTAATGCATAACAGAGATAAAATAATCTCAAACTATCTGTCAGACGACTGATGGTCCTTGCTTTTATATTGCTTATTGCTCTTTTTAGGTGAGGGCCATTTCCATCAAATTTGCGCAACAGTGTGGTAAGTGATGAAAAGGAAAAATGTCAATGCACATTCCAATTGTGCCATGAAAAGGAAAGCCACTGGGCTGAAAGGCCAAGGCTTAGGGCCCCGTGGCCCAGAACTGTGAAGAAGAGTGTGGCTTTGGTTGGTCCCAAATGAGACTGTCACCTGGGCACACTCCTGAATAACCTATTTCCGTAGTAAAGTGACTGATGGGCTGGGATAAGATGGCAGTGGTGCAGAGTAGAGTGGAGCAGAGTGGAAAGTAGCAGGGGTTCGTCTATCTCTGGTTCTGCTCCAGTAGTGCCTTGGTTCATCTCTACAGCCCCCCCAAAGGCCCCGGGGAGGAGATTTAAGTGTGTCAAGGCTCTGTGTGCGAGAAGATGAGTTAGGGCTTCAAACACACCGTGCCGAGACTTTATCACTCTCTGTAGTTCTCTCTCTCTTTCCCTCTCGTGCTCTCCAGCCTTCCTTTGCCTCCCCTGCTGTGCAGCTCTCCTTCTTTTCCCTACTCTATTAATCTCCACTCTTTCCACCATTCTTCCTCATTTCCACTAGATATCTCATCTTCCCCTCTTTCTTTCTTGAGTATGGAAACAGCACCCAGGGATGACTTGTGGGCACATTAGTGGTAGAGGCAGGGGGGAATGATGTTGATGGATGCCTTGGCTGTCAGTCATCAGAGCCCTGACACAGATGTGTCAGATAAAGATGCTGAGATCTTTGAAGTTCACTTGAACTCTGCAAAGTAACTTTGAGTTGGTAGAACATGTGTGGGTGTGTGTATATGTGTACATGTGTATTTATGTGATATGGTGTATGCACAGCAGGTGGTTGCTGTCTGTCATGCTCTTTCAGTAAACCTTCATTTTCACATTCTGACATATATTTCAAACAAGGAGCTGCATACCTCTGCTGAAGCAATATATCACTTTTTCCCTCATATACTGAACCTCCATACCAACACAATGCAGCTACAAGAAATAATTAAGGCAAGAAATCAGTGGTCCCAAAGGAGTGCAGTAAAAATAAATCATGGATATAAAACAAGCGTAGCCAATATACTGCCACGTGAGTTCCACTGTCAACCAAACGGAATAAACAAAGGCCGACAAGAAAACCCCTGTTGACATCCTTGCTGTGAGTGCTCTCAGTCAAAGAAATTACATTTAAATATTTGAAAGCAGCATAACCATGGAATGTTCTTTTTTTAAAACAATGGATGCAAAATGTGACGCCAGCTGAGCAAAGCTAGTGCTATATATAAATGTTTAATGGCCGATGCAGTGTACAGTAGGTGGGAAGAAATTACACAAAAATACTTTTATTGTCACATTAATTAGTTATGTATCAACATGGAAATTAATGAAATAGAGAAAGCCTTTCTTAGGGGTTGTTTAAACAGCTTGTTCAAGACTGTCAGCAGCAACTAGAAAAACCTTTCACTTTAATTACAGTGTTATGACCAGTAGTCATAAATAACTGACTGTAGTTCTTGAAATTACACAATCGTCTTCACCTTTGTGGACATATCCAATATTAAATATCCTTTGCGGCTATAAAAAAAACTCCATATAAACAGTACAATATGTATAGTATAGTAAGTATGAATGAATTTCTGTTTGCTTTCCTTATCCATGTCTAATAAACAGACCTAAGCTTGGTCAGTTCTTAAGCCTCACGTCCCTTAGCACAATGAATCTGGAGTCATGGACAAATCTGCAACTGCAAAAATCAAAAAATAAAACAATTGTTAATGATTAAGCTTTTGCTTCCTGAACAGCTTAATGTAGAAACATTAGAAATATTAGAGAAATATTAGCTGTGGGATGGGGGTGGTGGAGGTTTGCATTCAGATAGCAGCAAAGCTGATGAAAGCGCTTTACTCTGCTTCCTAAAACTCCATCGGGTTGGGAAGAGTGGCAGAGGTGGCGGTTTTTCAAAGCATCAGCCATGCATAATATAAGCCACTTTGTTTATTAATGGCGAGCACTCCCAGTGGAGACTCAAATCCTTGGCGCGGGACCCCAAGTCGCACTGCTTTAATATCTGACGACTAAATAATTAAAGCAAGCTTACATCACCGCACCCTCTGAAGATCTGGCCCCCTCATCTCTGCTGTCTACAAAGCCAAGGCGTTGCCCACGCCATGATGCACTCCCACTGATGTGACTGCGGTTCTTTCATGTGCCGTGGCAGAGAAGGTGGGCTAGGATGAGAGAACACACCCGCTACAGAGTACAGACCAAGCATGTCACCTCCCCTGAGCTCTTTGGCAACTTTTAACAATTTTTGTACAGCTAAATCTCAAGGAGGAAACCCCCAGGAGAAACTGTGACTAAATAACACCTGCTGTCACTGAAGTAAATTAGCTTGTGACTGATTTCAAAAATAAAGTAGTAATGACACCAACAGGGAACCTTTTCAATATCAGTGGCTAGCATATGTTCTCTTTCCTGTGTGTGTTCCAGCAGCAAAAAAGTGACAGACACATAAAACATAAATGACCAGAGAGACGAATAGGTAACTTGCAACTAATAACAGCTTGAATGCCATTCCCATTCATATTTGTTAGTTTGTGACATATAGATTGGTGCATGGCTTCTCTTGCTTTCCAGGGGCATTAATCAAACCTATGTAGGGGAGGATCCCCCACACCTCGGCCAGGCATAGGCATCTTCCACCTCTTCATACGGTTCTTCATTTTAATAGAAAAGCTATGAATGGCTGTCTTGGGTGGAACACGTTCATCTGGTCCCTACGGTTGTGTATAACACTTTATTTTGTTTTGGCGCCTGAACATACGAGAGCAAGACATGGCAAATCAATTTCGCCGGCAGGCACGGAAGATGGGTTTGCTAGCTAGCTGGCTGCAGAGGTTCTCTCTGCCCTGATGTATGTCAAACTATTCTGAGATTTACTTTGTCCTAACAGGAGTGTTTCACTGACCTCCAACACATACTAACGACTAAGAAAACCTTGAGGAAATGAGAAAGATTATTTCTTTACATAGAAAAGAAAATGAAAGACTTCAAGATAAAAAGGTGAAAAAGGCACATTTGCATAATGAGCTCCTATTGAAGACTACTTTCCAAATAGAGCAACTTACTGAAATGATGGTTAGATGCAGAAACCTTTTTTCTCTGATTAAGCAATTCATTTACGACATACAAACCAGTTTCTTCAAAGACACTATGCATGTGATTTATCTTCCATCACCTTATTAAAACATGAAGCACAAAAATTCAAAATGCTCCTAAAGTGTGACCTTGTTTTCATGTCATAGCAGTGATTATACATTTTCCATATAGTTATAGGGGTATACCTAAACAGAGAAAGAAGCAAGACAGCCAGAAAAATGATACTCACATACCAGCATAGAGATTAATTTGAAGGGCAGAGCTGCAAAGTGTTTGTGGTATCAGACACTAAGAGTGTGGATTAAAACACCTACATCTCTGTAATACATATCAACATAAAAAAAAAAATAATCACCCGAAGCCAAGGACCAAGAAAGAGATCAAAAAGTTACAGAAGAAAGAAAACCTTTTTAAAGTAAATCCCATAATGGTTGGTTCAAACATTCAAAAATCTCTGAACTGATGACACACACACACACACACACACACACACACACACACACACACACACACACACACACACACACACACACACACAC
>JAPQRN010000013.1:13950287-13997158 GCA_037367275.1 Coranthus polyacanthus
CCCTCCCCCAATCCAACCATCCAAACACTGTCCAAATCCAAAAGCTTCTGCCCATTCTCTAACTTTCAGCTCCCTTCTTATGCTCGGGGGTTCTATGATGTTTAGCAAATCCCCCTTTTCAGCTGGAGCAGCACAAAACGCACGAGTCTGTGAAAGGATACTGGAAGCTGTGCTGTGTATTTACTGCATCTCAATAGGTTATTTTTTAAATTTGTCTTTATGAAATGTAGGAAAAGGAGGTCAGTGCACTATAAGGAGTGTGAACAATGTAAAACAAGCTTTACAGAGCAGAATGCAGTATAATAAAACACATACAATTATGACTACTAACAATACTTTAAGAGATGACTCGACCTCTTTATTGATATAATTTCAGCAGAATTGAATAAAAAAATTCTATATCATCAGCCTCAGACTTATTCTTAAGAACACCTCTATTCAAAAGGTAGCATTTAACACTGCTATTGAATTTGACCTTTTTGATTCAACAAGTTAATGGCTGTCTGAATTATACCTTAAAATTAAGGTAGTCTCTCTGAAATGTCACATATTTATTAAATCAACTGTACAGAGGGCAGTGAGTAGGAGTTTCATCTCAGATTCTTTTTCCTTCAATGCACTGGCCTAAGTGTAAAGGTCCCAAGTATTTTTTTTTATTCATTTTTAAATGTACTCTATTACACATGCATTTCAGCCACTTATGTCCAACCTGACTGACTGCACGGCAAGATTAGGCAGCAAAGCTAATTTGGATGTGGCTAAGGACAAATGATGAAAAGAGAGCAAATGTAAAGGAAAACTTTGCCCAGAGTTTTGTCTCTCAGACAGAACCGTGCAGTAAGAGAGAATGACAGAGAATAGGAGAGAGTTGTATAACCAGTCGCTTTGTTTTTACATCGCTCCGCCCATGCTCAAGCCCACGCACGCTGCCCAATGATTGGCTGAAGGTACAAAGTCACTGCCTGGAGGTAGATGCCCAGAAACGTCCCGAACATAGCAAAACAAGAGGAAAATAGAAAATACAGAGGGCAGGGACTCTGCAGTTAAATACACCACCACACACTGGCAGAGGGTCAGAAGTGATGATTGAGAAGGATTCTTATTTTAAGAGTCTATATAGTGTTTAGAAGTAACAACGTTACATAGTGTGCCTTAACTACTATCTGTATGCAACAAATTGTTCTGCCAAAAACTGTTTCATTGGAAAACATCATTCTAAACTCAAATGTGCTGTGCTTCATTATGAGACTGTCACTGACACTATGGATGTTTCCTTCTGAGGACACTGTGTGGACTGGGAACTCATTATCAAGAAAAACACAGAGGACTACCAGCACCTGCTGCTCCACTCCCCTCCGGCAAAGGAAAAACAAGGAATACAGAGCACACAAATACACAGGGGTGAACAATCACTCCGAGCACACATGCACACATATTAATTGCGTTGCATACACGACTGCCATGTCACCGCTACTACTACCTGATGCAACACCCAGCTTCCCAGAGGTGAATGGCTTACACTTCACACACTAAATATTCCCCCAAATAAATCTCCAAACTCCCTTAGTGGAAGTGAGGTCGTAAATGAAGTAGGATTAGTTTACTGACAGATGTAGGATCAAAGCTTCTCATCTACAGTTTAATCCTGAGAAACCTTCTCTCAATGATACACTTAATTAATTAGACCTCAAACGCCACTCAATGCTAAGGGGCAAAGGGAGAAGCAACGATGACAGAAATATACTGTAAAGTGCGAAGGGATTTTTCTGTAAAAAAAAGCCAACCGTAAACACTACGCCGTGTGAATGTACAGATCTATTTGAAGGGCGCTAGCAAAACACAACCCAAGGAAGTAGTAGAGGAAAGCAGGGGATTTTTCCATTGGGTGAGGTCAGGAAACTAGGACAAGCTGAATCTCTTTGCTCTCGCGGCAGGGGAAGGGAAAACACAAAAAGCAAGTCATCAATTTTTAACTTCTGTCTCCTGTTTGTGCTATTCAGTAGCTTTCTCCTATACTGAGCTCCCGATGTTAGCCTGCTTATGTAAGTGCACTGTTGGGAAACGTCCTCCAGACTGAGCCCCAAATGCTGGCTGCTTATGTAAGTGATAAATAACTGTCTGAAATACAAAGAAACAAAAGGTGGTATGGCATTTACCAATTACCGGTTGCAAACAGTCGTATACCATGTAGACTATTCAAAATGATTTCAAAGGCTTTTGTGAAACAGAAAATGTGTCCAATGTGTCAATTTGTGGTCTTTAGAAAGTACGATTTCTTAAAAGTACAGCTGCGTGATTTGGTGAAAAAGTCAAATCACATCAAAACTTATCGAAGTCAAAATCATTTTTTACTGAATTCGCACCATTTTAATGAGTGTCATCTTAGAAACGGTGAGGCTTTGGCAACTAAAGTACTTTGTTTCAAGTTACAATAAGACTGTGTTTTGTCTACATAGTGTGGATGTGTGTTATTTTCATGGTGTCAGACAACATATGTAACATATAACCACATTTGTGTTTACAATTCACCGCAATTTCTTGCTTTTTGCTAATTTAAAGCAGACAGTATGAATATTTCCCAAGCCAATCAATGAACACTGAATATTTTTTATTTCAATGTGTATTCTCCTAATAAAATATACATTTATATACAGTATATGTTTCAAGTAAATGTCACATCTTCTATGTGTTCAGGGTAAGCACAGAGGCTATTGTAGCATGTAATGCAATTCACACTTTTTATTTACCTCACTTTAAAATGCGGCTCTCAGAGAGGTTTTGTAATTAGAATCTACTGGTTTTCCACTAACCCAATATCCATTATCCTGCCGGTAATCAGATGCATACATTTACCCAACAATGCCTTCAAAGTAAACCACAAAAAAAGAGCACAATAGTGAATGAATGCAAAATATTAATAGAGCTGATGGATGCATTAGAGAACACACGACATGGACATGGGTTTCACTAATAGCATAGTGGCTTCACCAGCATTAAAAAATGTAGCTGAATGAATATCTTTACAGCTTCTAATGATATCACAAGCTGTTCGGGATAATGAAAGAAAGGTTTAATGCATTGGTTTCTGTGCAGGAGAATGGGAAGGGTTAGATGAAAAATAAGGGATCAAGATGAAAGACAAGCAGGAAAAAAACAGGGAGAGTGTGTTTGGTAATTAGAGGGGAGGGATTAAAGGAAAATATACGTGTTGTCGGCACAAGAAGCCTCAGCTAGGTAGAAGAAAGAAACGATAACTAGTTGAAGGGGGTGTCTCCTGTTTCGCTTGAATGGACGAGCAGGTTGCACACATCTTAATCATGTGAAATGATAGATCCTCAGGGGGGGAGAGAGGGAGACAGCAAGGAGATGAGGAAAAAAAAATAGAAATCACTTACTCCTTTCTATCCCCCTTTCTCCCTTTCCCCATCACAAAAGCCATTTTCTCTGAGATTCCATTAATGATCATACCCCGAATGACATTGTCTGCCAATCTTATGTTAGCTCTCCCTGTCCTAGTTAATTGGGTGTTTGGTAATTACAAAGATCTGATATCTATCAGTAGGCTGAGATGCTGAATATTTAAGCAGTACAGGTATGGCCCCTCAGGGTGCTGTAATAGTGCCTCTTCAGCTGAATCAGCTTTCTGTCTTACTACCGTGAAGAAAAAAAAAAAAAAATCACTGTCTTGGCAACATGGAAAATGATGACGCTTGGCTCACCTCGGGGTAAGGTCAGGGTTGATCCTCCAAACAAGCTCCGTGGTCAACCTTCTAATCATGTACCTGTCTCTATGTCAGGATCTTTTGATCCCATGCACAGTAATTTGCATATTGACAAGCTGCTCAGCGCAAATTGAAATTGCAGGTTGTTTTGGCTCTCCTGGCCATTTAGGGAGGAGCACCGGAGGAACCCTATCTTCAAGAACAGAGTTGGTGCCAGATTGCGTTCTGAGGCAATATTACAATAAACAGGGTGACTGGGATGGATTCTGGGTGTACAATGGCAGGATCTTGACGCCAGAGACCAGAGCATAAGTTTAGACACTTTAGTCATTAAGAACCTTTATTTTTGTTAAGCAGGGTTTCCCAGAGTGTTGGTTTCCACATTCATTACAATTGACGTTAGATTTATAAGACTATCTGACAGTTCTCAAAAATGTGTCATTTTAAGTGAAACAGTTCTTTGACATGTTAGAAAGATTTTGTATGTTTATGTTTGCATGTTTAAGAATAAGTCATCTCTTGGTTGGTTGTATAAGTTTCTCGCTACAAAGCACCAACCAGTGTGCACAACGTACACAAGGACACGTTCAATTACTTTACTCCGGTAACTCACTACTCTGTTACTCAGACTAAAGGTGCTAATGTCAGATATGGAAACCTTACAACTAGCTGTTTTATTTAAGACCTTCTAAATGACAGTGTTAAGGATGACACCTGTATGGAAAGAAACGTTTTATTTCAAACTTGATGAAAAGCTATCCTGCAAATTACTGCTCACTCTCTGAAATTAAGCCAAGACTTCTTGTTAAAAAGCAAGTTGACAGTTTAGGTTTAAATGTGACAGAAATTACGACAGATGTTTAAATATTAAGAAAACTCAAATCAAATCTTTTTACTTGCTGTTCCCTATTGTAAACATTTAGCAGCTTCATGCCAACTCCACCATGTTCCTCAGTGGGTTAGAGTTGGCTTTGCTTGATACAGCACACATGGACTGATGATAGGGATTATTAAAATGGATAAAAACAAATAGAAAATAAAAATGTAGGTGCATGTATGTCAGTGTATTGATAATACATTTAGAGTGACATTAGTGAGCCTCATATTTTGTTTTTATCAGTTTTTCTAGCTAGCTTATTTAATCACAATAACCTCCATGAATGCAGATAGAATCGTACAATTCATGGCCACTATTTGTCCTCAATTAATCCACTCCCTTTTAGTAAAGTTGTAGAACTACACCTTCTGCTGCTCTCATTGAAGTGCACTCATATTACGCATCCTGAAACCTCTAAAAGATCTGAAGGAAAAAAGCAACAACTACATTTCTAGTTCACATTATTACATTACCATTATGTAAACATACTTAAAGATTTATTTCAAGAATATTGTTGAATGTTGAAGGGTGTTAATGTTTTGGGTGTCAGTAGTAATTTCTCACCTGTACCACAAATAAAAAAAAACAAATGTACTCCAGACTCCTGCACATTCATTAATTCTTTTCCACCAAGGAAAAATACATTCTGTTTTTCCACCACTAGTGTGGAAATGCAAAATAAAGGGCCTGCTGGGAAGCTGGCAAGTTCTTCTCATCTGTCTGTCTCTCTCTCTCTCCTCTACCCATCGTCTATCCAATGCCTCCTTCCTCTCCCTCCAGTCATTCATCCATCCATCTCTCCAGCCTTGTGCAGTGTGGTAAGTCAGCTGTCACTGTCTGTCCCTCCAGCTGTGGACCCAGCTGTCTGGGCCAGATGGGCTCATCTCCACCTCATCCTCTCTCATCCATGATGTCTATGAGGGGCCCCCTAACCTGAAGCCACGGATAACTGGCCCTGAAGCGTATTATGATATCTGAGACGAAACAATATGGAAAAGAAATGTTTCTAACAGAGAAACAAGGTGTCAGAGCAACTTATGCTGTGACAGAAGCTGCTTTTTCTTTGTCTTTAGCTACAGCAGTGAAACGTTCCATTTTATTCTTCGCCTTGCCACAACTTCACAAGGTGATTTACAGGTTAACTAGGACCTGAAAATGAGCCTTTCTGTGTGTCATTGTGAAGGTAATAATCGGGGTACAAGCTCAAAGGTTGGTGGGGAGGGAGAGTGCCTGCTAAAGCTATTCCAGAATAATACTAGCTCACAGTAATCTCCTGCACACAGGGAGAAATTCTGACAAGGATTTAAGGATTTTAAATACAATTTCTATACGCAATGAAGGCCCAACAATAGCGGTGGAGAGTGGGGAGGGGGGCAGAGAGCACAGTGCAGGAGAGAAAGTTAGGAGAGGAGAAGAGAGAGAGCGAGAGTGCATGAGAAAGAAAGAGTCATCATCTTTCTGGGGAGCCAGATTGCAGAGCTCTAGGGTATGAGACGCCCCAGTGTTTAAAATGCCTGCTGAATCACATCTAATTTATCCAAAGCCTACGTGAAGAGGAACAGCAGTTAATGTGTGTGTGTATGTGTGTGAACAGGGAGACAAAAAAGAGACATCAGCTGAAAGACAGACAGACAGACAGTTCGCACTGTACAACAGCTTATTTAAGACATAAGCTGTTTTTGATGCTCTGTCGGGATCTATGTTCAATAAACGGAAGTGCCTATCGATTTAGACTCCAGATAGGGAGTGCTCAGTCCTTGCTGTTATCACTGAGATTAAGACACAACGACAATGAGAAATCTGTAGGGAACAGATTGGGGAGAGAATTTTGTTGGCCTCATCCCACACCTATGAGACACACATGGCTTGAGCTGCAATTTCATCTATTGCTGATAGCATCCTACATGCTTTGCAAACACAGCCATAATGAGTCACTGATGCTCAAGTAGAAGTATATCACTAGAAAAGGCCACTAGGCATGTTGGGCTGTGTTTACTAAATATTTGCAAAGCATCCATGCATGTGCGGGTGTAAAAGTAGCAGCTGTTGATCCATCAACCTCTGAACAACAGTGTTTTCACTGGAGATATTAGCCAGCAGGGCTCCATTACAGTACTTTTTTAAGGGCAGCACATAATGCACAGAAAGGGGAGGTGTGCTGTACTCACATCTCATGAGAGCGGGCACATTTTTTTTTTTTTTGGCAAGGAGAAATAGTCTGTGTATAATAATAGCTCCAGCATTCTCTAATAATGTGATCATAATTCTGGAGGTCTGCACGTGTCTAAAACTGTGAACCAGGCTGGCACTACCAAATTTGAAACCCCAAGCCAGTAGATATTTTTATGTCAGCTATTACTGAGCACTCATTCATGAGGCTAAGACATGATTCGAATCTCAGGTCCTGATCATTCAACATTACATGGAAAACAAAGATTGTAATTAAAAATTGAGGCATTCATTTTTCCGAAACAGAATATCAACAAGCAGAATCCTTAAGGGAACAATGTTAAGATGGGCAGTATTTGCAGTTTCTTGTCTGCGCAGGTATTGGTTTGCATAGCTTCTCAGCACAGAGTGTCCTTTCACCAGGATATCCCAATCTTCTCTTGATATTCATACCCGTCATTTTAATCCTTTCCTCCGAAACACCAGCTCCCCTGCTTAGACATTTTTTACAGCTCTAGTCTAGTCGTTCTCTCCTCTGGGAGGCAGTTTGGTCATAATCCCCCCTTTCTGATGTTTGCTCCTTCTTGTGTCATCTCTTATCTGAGGGAGAAACCCTTGAAATAAACACTTTCCACTGATTTCCCCTCAGCGGAAAATATTTCCTCCCAGTTCTCTGTATACAATTTCACTTATCGCCAGCAAAGTACAACTTTTCTGAAAACAGAAGCAGAAAATATCCTTTTAGGGTATGTTTTGAGGGAATTTGTGCCTACATTCAGATTGTGTATTTGCTGCACCATGTGGTGTGTAAGTGGAGCTAAAGTGCAGAGCCTTTGCAGTATAGCTGACTGGAATCAGGATTTCAGAGTTAATGGACAGGGTGACTGCTGTCTCCTCAATGTGTCAGCCTTCGTTACACGCTCTGCACCCAGAAGCCACCGCCGTCCGGAACAGGGCAACACAGCAGCTCCGTAAATCAAAATATATACAAAATGGTTTGCTTTGTCTCATAAGCACTCCTTTGAAAACAGTGTACCTGCTGAAATTGATTGCTTAGTTGCTCAGTTAATACAACAGTTTTTATTTATCACATTTTCACATTTTTATTTTTTGTTAAATGACATTGTCAACCTGGTTGTGTGAACTGAGAACTGTTTATATATATGATATTGGTCTGGGCACGTGTGTATGCTTGACTATGTGCTTTTACACGTACCATGCCCGTTAGTGTTGTTTACTTCACACCATTATATTTCTCTGTAGCGCTTTTGACATCAAAACCACAAAGTAATCCATGGTGCCCACTGTGTTAAATCGTTGATGCTGTTTGACAGAAAAGACCTTGGATTCAGTCACCTAAATCGGGCCCCTACAAAGGCAGGCCTCCACGCTAGTAACCAGTCCTCAACTGGATTTTTTACACCTACTGTTATAGGTCAAAAGGTGTGAATACAGAAAGCAACAAAATCATGGTTTATGGATCTATACTACAGATGCTGCAGATTTACAGAGTCATTAAAATATAAAAAATAATGTCAAGTGGAACACCTGCCAGTGGCTAAAGTTGATAGTGATTCGCTTAATATGGATCAAGTGAACATGCAGAGCAGAGAAGAGCTTCATGTCTCTGGGTGATTTAACATATCACGAGGGCTATTCACGTGGAATGGAACAATAGTGGCAAAAAGAAAAGAAAAATGTCCAGGAATGTCCTTGACATTTCCATTAGTCTCTCCCTCATAGCTTCATTCTCCCTTGTTCTCTCCATCCTTTGACAGCTGCCAGCACTTCAGCTCAATAGAGGACATTAACCGCCTAAGTACAGGTCTCCTATTGAGTGGCTACATGAGGGCTCATTAGGGATGAGTCTGATGGAGACATCAGGTTTGAGAGCTTATCTGTTTACTTGCAGCAGCACAAGGTTGAAGGGTTAACATCTTGAGGTTATCAATAGGTAGATGAGTGTGCCTGCTCTGAATATGTGAACATGACTTTCTATCATGGTATCGACTGCTGCAGTCAATCAGCATGGCAAAAAGTGCTTTGCCACACATTTTAATGGCCAGGGAGTGATCAAGTTGTTAATTGGAGTCACTGAAATGATTATGAAATAATAACACAGAGAGCTGATGGAATACATTCAAGGGTAATCTTTTAAAAGAATGACTTGAAATCTTTAGTTAAATCTGAGTTTCTTTCAGTAATTCTCAGACACTTCTGTCGTCCTCTTTCCCTTCTCATCCAAATGCATGACATGAATGCAAGCAAAGAGCCGAGGCACAAAGTGACATGGCCAACATAATAATTAGTCATGAAGCTGCCGTCGTCTTCTCCAGCAGACTTAATGACCTAGAGTGGCTGTATCAGTGGTTATTGAATTAAGTCATCGTAAGCCACAAGGAAGGAGAATAACCTTGTGAAAAACACACACGCAATGTTATAAACAAATAAAAATAGTACAGTCATCCAGCAACTGTACAGTGGTAATTCACAAGCTACAGTAATGCTCTTTGACCATACAGTATTAATTCCTTCCTTAGTCTAATGATTAATGTGCAAACACCAGCCATGTAATACAAGTGATCTGTTAGCCTTTCAGTGCTGAGGTACTGCTACATTTATTGCTCAAGGCAATGTGGAAAAAATAATCTCTACTGCATTAAGAAAAAGTGGAACTAAAGCGTATACTGTACAACACAAGGATCAGTGTAATCATGAACATGTTCTGCATTTTGAACACACAACTGTAAACACATAACAGTTTCCTTAAAGTACTTAGAGACACAGAAATTGTTAAAGGCCAAGTATGCAACATTTCTCGCTTGTGTTTGTAGCCAAATCCGTTAAAACTCAACAACTCCTCTCCACTTAACGAACACAGGAGAGCAGTGGTCCAGCGAAAAATAGACTGAACGGAGAGAGTGAGCACTGACGGCGAGAACAAAAGCTGTGAAATAGAAAAATAAATGTTTTTTTCTGATTGTTTTCACAGCGATTTTGCTTCATGCCCACATAAACTCAGCCACACCGTTGCAAAACTCTATGGGGATGTTCTAGAGTGAAATACAACTGAAGAACACGCTTCTTCTTTTCTCTTTCTCCTCCTTCCTGCCCTGTGTGTCTGCAACAGGCAGAGGATTGTCTGTGTGCTTTGCCCAGAGTTTTGTCTCTCAGACAGAACTGCAGTCCCTTTAAGAGCAGTGAATTGAGAAGAGCAGCTTCGTTTTTACATTGTTCTGCCCACACATGTTGCACGATTGCTGTTATTGGCTGGAGATAAAAACACACTACCAAAGAGTCCACGCCCCCGAGAAACATCCTGAACATGGCAAAACAAGAGGCAGATAGAAAATGCAGGCAGAGGGCAGAGTCTCTACAGGTAAATACACCACCACACACTGACAGAGGCTCAGGAGTGACGATATAGAGGGATTATTATCATTGTATGAGCCTATATATTGTTGGTTTTTTTTTTTAGGAAAACATTACATACCTTTAACACCACAGTAATAGTAACAAAGGAAAAATAATGGAAATATATCGACAATCCGAGAAGGCAATAGTTTAAATAAGAGGGAAGAAAAAACCTTGACAAGCACTTCCACGGCGAACAGGAAATCGAGCAGGCCAACATTTAGACAGGTAGTAGAATAATTTAGCTGACAAGCATTAGACACCTGAAACCACCTAACAGACGCACACATCTGAAACGACTGATGTAGATCTTGATGCTGAGAAGCATAATTCCCTTTTTAGTATTGTGCTATGATCCTCTTTTTAGTATTGTACCATAAGAACTTGTTTTACTGAATATTTTCATTACATACAGTGCATTGACATAGTTAAAAAATAAAGTAATGAAAAGTCAGAATTAGTCTTTAATGTGACCATCAGGGTTAAGCCATCAGGGTCTTCTTGTGAAGAAATGCGAGTCAAAATTCTGGAAAAAACACATAAAATACCGTAATTTCCGGACTATAAACTGCTACTTTTTTCACACGCTTTGAACCCTGCGGCTTAAACGATAATGCGGCTAATCTATAGATTTTTACGGGTTAACGGCCTACAGGGGGTGCCTTGGCAGGAAGTGCAAGAGCCTATATATGTACACATTTTTTTTTCCTTTTTAAATTTAGTTGGTGCGGCTTATATTCAGGTGCGCTCAATAGTCTGGAAATTACGGTATATGCTTTACAAATGTAATGAACAAGCTGTATATAATTGAATGACAACAAAAACCCAATTTTCACAATTACAAGTAACATATAAATTAAGAACACCTGATCTTGAATAACACTCAAGACCAATTCATATTTAAAGAACAGAATATCAAAAAGGTCATGCTGAAGGATTGTTATATTGAATTTCTACAGAAAATCATAGTCTAATCTGGTCTAATAATTATTCCCAGCTGTACAATAATGTGCACTGATTTATGATAAATCACTGGCCTGTGGCGACATGAACAAAAGATAAAACTGCAGAGGAGCTTATGTTAGCACAGCAGTCACTGACAGTGACTTAAGTCTTTGGTGATAAAAAGAGATAAGTGGAAAGCAAACCTTGAACAGGTACAAAATTATGCAAAAAATGTTTTATGGTGATAGACAAGCGGATTTCATATTCTAAACTATGAACCATAGATTCTTTTTTCGGAAAATGGAATGCAACTGTAACCTAAAGTCCAAGACATCATTTTAAACTATTTGTGCAAGTAAAGACCAAAATAATTCTCCACACCAGAGAAGGAAATCTTGTGAGAGAATATTTAGTTGGAATGTGGCTGGCGCTACAGTATGGAACACATCCAGACAGTTGCATACTATTTAACACATTCTTGCACAATTTCCTGCCTCTTGGTGTAAAACTTCAGCCTTCAGATCTCCTTACATGCTCCGTGTGTGACACAGCATTACTAATTCATATGGACACAGGCCAAGTAAACACATCACATGTATGCATTCAATAATTTAGACAGGGGAGAGGGCTGTGCAAGCACTTTCCAGGTGCAATCCATATTTGAAGATTGGGTTATTTGGAGACTTTCATCTTTACTCTTAGATGTCAAATGTTGTCTCATGATTTTAACAGTGATTTCCCAGAGAGCTTTGCTAAACTACCGACAACACTGCTGACACTCCCTCCCTAATGCCCGCCAATACATGGACTTCAGTCTGCTAAATAGACAACACCTTCAGCTGCAGCAAGTAAACAGTTATATATAAAATGTTACGTCTTTCTCACAAATATATGGCAGGCGAATGACCTCAAAACGAATGATGCACTTGTGTCCTCCTTATTTGAATTTATATTGTTTATGTCTTGCAGTATAAATATCATTTGATTGCTGAATATTCTCTTCCTGTCACTGCCTATCACTGTTTTTACACACACACACACACACACACATCATTTCTATCTTAGTGTTACTCTCACTTCATTAATGCTAGAAAGAATCATGTATTCTAGCCCTGTGTGATAAATATGATGTAAATATATCACCATAGTAACATGAATAACATTACTGAAGTTATTTATTGTGCATGTTAGTGAAGAAGGCAGTAAACATCATGATAGTGATGACATAGTGATAGTGATGACAGATGAGGGCAGCTGGACTTCAGTCACCCTCTCCCACCATCAGCCTCTATAGCTGGTAGCCATAATGCCCTGCTGGGCTTATCAAATGCCAAAACGACACATTTAATTAAAAGACCCTAACACTCTTTATCCTACATGGGCCCGTGTCTGGTTGCGCTCATGCACTGCTGAGGTTTAACTAGAATCACTCTGTGAGAGGGTCTGATAAAGTCATTAGGCTTCTACACTAATCATAGGAAATGGGCAGGAATGTCCTTTTGTTAGCCAAGAGATATGCAGCCTGGCTTGCATGTAACACGAGAGGATGAATGCTTATGGAAATGAGAAAAGAACATGTAATGGAGGATTTCTAATCTAGGATGATTGGAAGTATAGAGGGAAGAGTAATATAAAAAAATAGAACATAGGATTAATGGCACACAAAACGACTGAGTTGAAATTTAATCAGGGGAGGAAATGGATCTCTGGCTCTGTGGGATTGGCTTATGAAGGAGCGCCAACTATAGGTCACACAAATGAATCCATGTGCATACTGTCAACCAAGCTGGGCTATGGCAGCTTTTTATAATATTTTCTCATGCTAGTTTTTCTCTTGGCTGCTGTGGTCCAAACAGTGAGTGGACCGGAGCTGGAGAGTACTAAGACTTTTGTCCCACAGGCACAAACGCAGACTGGGTTCATGGTCTTGTCACCTGGCCAACTCAGAGGACGCACAATCCTTGCACTTCAATCAGCTTCATTGAAATAAACAATTTCTATGGAAGAGAGAGCTGCACTGTATGCACGGCTGCAACAATGCGTAAAATCCCACACGCTAAACTATCCTTTCTTGCTCGCCTTCATCTTGTTCATTCCTTGCCTCTCTCATCGTTTTATTTTCACTCCCTTGGCCATGATTACAGCGCGTACATTTAAATAATTCAATTTGCAATGGCCAGCTACATAATCATATTCTACCTCCTCTGCCTTTTCTCTTTTTTCACTGATGCTTCAACTCCCTGGGGGAAAATTTTCTCCACTGTCGCTCTCCTTCAGTATATATATAAAAAAAAAAAGAAGACTGGTTTGTAAAAGGCACACAACTTTGATTCACTAACGATTAGCTTCTTGTCTTTCTCCTTGCTCGTGTTAGCCAATGCAAACTTAATACTAGCAACTCCTTTCCTTGCTATTCTGTGAAAGGCTGTTAATTATCCAAACCCACTTATTACCATTTATCAGTTAAGTAGTCATTCTCAATTCCAATCAAGACCACTTGTACTCAAGCATAGTAGACCTTCTGTTGTTTATAGTTACATTACCACTAGTTCCCATTAAAACAAATCCCGCTGATTGTGCACTATTGCTTGCGCTCAAAGTGCTTTAAATACTCATTCAGGATACAGTTACTATTGGCTTTCCTTGACAAAAGTCAATGGAAACTAAATAAGGAGGCAGAAAAAGTATCATATGCTTACAAATTTACTTGACAAAACTGTACCAGCTTAGGTGCCAATATGGCATTTCCAATATAAGATTTACATTCATTTATTGAAGAAAAATACATGCATATGGCAATGTTATTCCTTATTCTGTCGACTAAAAATATCTTGTAGATTTTTACAGAACTCCATCTTAGTGAGGTTTATATTACTCACTGCACTGCATCTGTGAATTATTATTTTTGCTCTAAATTGTTAGTAATTGAAATAAACTGGTAAATTCTTATACATTTCACTGGCCTATGGTCTGACGGCTCTTGTAACCCTAGATCCAAGCTGCCATCACACCAGACTGGTATAAAACATTGAATTCTGGGTATGAATTCAATGTCTTATACCACCAATCAAGCAGTGGTAACATACAAAAAATGGTCTACTGAAAATGATCTTGTGGCACTGATAAATTGTTCCCCGTTGCTTACCACCTGTCATCCTTTCAGAGACAGACGTGATTATTTACCGTTCATACACTCAGGGTCAAGTTGGGTTGCTGGGATCTCTCTCTCACACACAGGGAAGATACAGTGGTAGACACAGTATGTTAACCCACAAACATGCGTTCACACACAAAATCAGCACATAAGCAAAGGCTTTAAGACACCTGAGACTGGGTCTACATCCTTTAGAATTACAGTTCAAACAAAACTTCAGGAATGAGTCAGCAACTGTCTGTAAGTTTGCTTACTCTGACATTATGCACCCACATAGTCTTTTTTTCCCCTAGTACCCTAGTAGAAGACCCTTAAGTCACAGTAACAGCAATGCACTACTTAGGTATGCCCATGGCGAGGGCATTTAGATTCACTGTAGCCTCAAAGGATAGTCACTGTGAAGAAAATGGAAACCATAAGCCGTCTTTTATGGCATTTATTTGGCCCTCCAGGATTTGACCTTTCAGATCACATTACTCTCCAATTACATGTGGTCTCCATAGATTGTGAACTCAAAAGCAGTGACAGGATAGAAAAGGACAGCAAAGTGCATGTGAGCAAACAGAGAGGAAGAGAGAGAGGCAGAGAAGGGAGTGGGAAACGCTGCCGTCAGAGTGCTGCACCCTGCTATTGTGTTGGCACAGCATCAATTGCCTGATGACCAATTAGCAATAAGTATTGGGCAGGTGGACGCCTGTCAGTCCACAATCTTACACACTCCAATTCTTTAATCTAGGCTCCCCCCTCCCATCCTTGTCTGCCTCCAGGACTGACTGATTCCTTAGCATGTATACCTCTGAGGGCCTGGCCACTCAACAGGAGCCTGCAGCAGCCAGATGGTATTCATAGTTGTGTCAGGGTCGATGCTAGTATGTTAGCAAGTGTTTGCTCCTTCTCAGACAACCAGCCACTGGCTCAACAGCGCTGCAGGGATCTGTTTGAGGTATTGGCTCTGATTAAGAGGTGTTGGAAGACGCATTTCACAAACCCACACACAGCTGCCATTACGACTCAGTGTTTTAACACTAGTCTGTAGTGATGTTAATTGGCTTCTGTGGTAAATAGTACACATCCTGTCACATTATTGTTCAGTTCTTTTGGAATATATTACAATGTAAAACAATGGACATTTCAACATGCAGGAGAACATTAAACTCATTTCTAGCTATGCAGTCAGGGCCTGGAGACAAATGCCTAGAGGACTATCAAGGCATTGTGGACTGTTATAGTCAGTGGTGTAACACAATTTCCAGCGGCCATTCATTCATGTGCCCTCAAGTAATCTTTATAATTGGACTGTTTTCAGATATGATCTGTGATTTTAGAATATGAAACCATTTCCTTTGCTTCATGACTTTCTGCCACCCTGCAGCAAGGAGCAGCCATTGCATTCTTCATTCATTAGCCCTATAAGAGGCTCATTATAATTTTGTTTAATTTGATTTCAGTATCAGGCGCTATGGTCTGGAAATTACTGGAGGGATAAGTCGTTACCTGTGTTGAATAAATGATCAGTTATAGTGAATAAAATGTAGTCATTATGTCTATAGTGAGCAACCCTGAGCAAAATGGCACAATGACAGCTTTTTACTTTCTCCAGCTCATGAAAAGTGACATCATATGGAGGATTTGCAGATAAATAACTAACAGAAATCCCTCCACCCTGAAAACATTCTAGACATCTAAGAATGTCATTCTGATTGGATCAGTTTTTGATGCAAATGCATCAAAAACTGTGAAATCCTTTAAAAGGTGGAATCATTTTTTATCCCCCTTTTTTTTCTCAAACTTGGACTTCATACCTTGACCTGCTGTTACCTGCCCACAGTCATGATGCTGACTAAAAGAATATGGTAATTTTTTTTTTTCTCCCTTACACAGACAACAACCAAAGCAGCCAGATGGAAGCTGGAATTACTCCTATCAGCAATTCAGCCTACCATGATTGCCCAGTAGGACTTTTTTACTGGCAAACGGCTTTGCAGATTTAATGCAAGAATACATTTGTATCTAAAAAATGCTGACTTTGTGTCTGTTGCTTAACAAAGTGATATTGTAAATTGGATTTTCAATTTAGTTGTAGGCCAATATGCTTGGCCTTTTTTGAAAAAAACATGAACCTTTTTTTCCCCTTTTTATTAACCTCTGCTTATATTGGTTTACTTGTTTCCTCTGTTCTTGTGCACTGGCTCTGTGACCATTAGTGCAACTCCCTCATCAGTCTAAAGACGATTCCACTCCCCTGCTCCCTTATTCGAAGGCCGCCACATACTCCATCTTGTTTTACAGGAAATGGGTATCATCATAGTACAACACTATTCTGAATTTTCCAGCCCATTTCCTCACCTTGCCACTCTAATCTCTCAGTGCTTGTAGATGATGTTCCCTCCACCCTTCATTCTCTGCACGATCTGTCACAGCAGGTAATCCACTGCAAATTTTCAAATCTATTTGTGGTAAAACTGATCTCTAAACACATATATTTATTAGGATGTGCAGACTGCACGGGACACGAGAAAAGTGCCAAGTCCAATCTCTCATCTGTAAAACCAATCATGTGACTTTTGAGAACATTCAAATATTATGCGGAATATGATTACGTGTTATTCAGTTATTAATCGTAACAAGGGTGAGAGGCCTTCTTTATATGACTCCAGTAATATTATTTTTTGAGCCATTTTATTAGCAGTCAAAAGCTGTTAGTCCTCTTCATTTCATTCCAACCAGAATTCTGTCAATTCCCTTAATTTTCTCTCTCATAATGCATTTAGCCATCAAGCTCAGACAGGGCAGCCGTTGTGTCACACTAATGACAAAGTCATTTTAAGCCCGGCAGCCAGATTCAATTAGTAATTGTAAAGTATTATTTCTGTGATATGAATCAGACACTTTCGCTGGGGCTTGTGTGTTCTCATCACAGAGTATCAATCAAACTCAGTTTAAGAGAAACCTAACATTTATGAAAAGAGTATTGGAATTATCATAGCACATGTGCCCATCAGGCCTCTTAATACACAAACCGGGTGAACAATACGCTACAATGGATTGCATGAATTTAGGATGATTTAGTACCGCACAATGAACTCCATGCAGCTGTACTGTGTCACGCCTCTGACTCTAATCACATAGACTGCTAAATGTAATAATGAATTTAAAGTCAACTTATCATTTATCATTAAAAAAGAAATTGTTTTTTGGGCTATGTGTAAGTCTTCTGACTGCCCTTACATGTTCGAAAACAATTTTTTGGATGAATTCAGAATCATTTTCAAATCATGGCTTTTTGTCCTTGAACTTGAATAGTAGCCTCTGCCGAACAGAGTCTAAAAGTTTTCTCTTATCAGAATTAAAGTATACAAACTACACAAACCCTGATTATGTTGGTTGTCCCAATTTCATCACTTGCACATCTTTTATATGTAGCTTATAGCCATTCATTCATTATATAATAGCAGTGACCCTGATGTGAAATGGCTACAAAAAGCTGAAATGTTTATGCCGTGGGGTCAATAAAGGATCAGATTTGAACCTGCTTTAGTAGTAATTGAATCCAACAGTTCAAATATTTCCCAGCATATGTACAGTTTCTATACACATTCATTCATTCGTGATTCCTGTTTAATGAGTTATATCTCTAACGTGAACCAGTGCAGTAAGGACAGAATTCTACACACAAGCTGAGAAAATCAGATAGTGACTAGTGTAAAAATGTAAGAATGCTATAGCTTCGTTCACACATATAGCACATTATCTCTAAAGCCATGTTCCATGCTGTTCTGAACACCTACATGCACATGCACATAATCTGGAAAGTAATCTAAGTTGACATCTGAGTGAGAAAGAAGAGAGTTTGACCCTGTGGACATTATTGCTAACGCTGCTGGCCCTCTTCTTCTCTCCCACCACCCCCGTCCTCCTATTCTCCATCTTCTGCACCACTGGCAGAGAAGGACCTTTCACAGCTCGCTCATGCAGCCCAGAACATTACTTCTTTGTGTGGGAGAGCACAATATCACAGCTCTTATTTATGTTGACTTCATAGCCATAGATGGTAGTTAAGTATCATTGAAAAGAAACGCTGCTGATAGGGGAGATTTTATGTACCAAATGCATCCAAATCAATATGAATACATTTGCTTCGTGACACAGTGAGGAAAGGTTAGTATTGTGTGTAATCAATGTAATTTTCTCAGCTAGTCTGACCTACCTCTATTACTGACTCATTCAGGATTGTGTGCACATGTAGAGTATGAAAGCAGGTTGGGTGACTTCATATCTTTATAAATATTTGCGTTTCATTGTTGCAACGCTGCAATGTGGACATGCATGAGTGTGTCTATATGCTTGTGTATTCATGTGCTCAGCATAACGCTGACAGACAGTGAGGCACTCTCCTGCATTGTTTTGTAGTCCATACAGTATGCACCAGAGCACTTCTTTGCATTGTATTCATCATATCAGCACAGGGCTTACAGATCAATCAGGAGGGCCAAATGGAGGTGATATCTATTGTATTTATTCATGAAATTACTGTCTAGACATCAGACCCAAGGAAGTGAATGCAATGACTGAATGCTAACCAGAGCAAGTGTGTGAAGATGCTGTCGGTGCAAAGCCATTTTTATTCACAGTGTGGATAAAAAAGCCCTGTAAACACAAAAGTGTTCTCAGAAAGTAGTTCATGCTATAATACTTTATTTTCAAAAGACAACTACGGATGGTTTGTGATCTGCGCCTCATATTTAAGGCTATTCCTACCTGTTAAGCATTTTATTTAAGAGGATGCACTGAAAAGGAGTATTATTGGCTATTCTTAGTATAACATAGTGGAAATAAATGCGTGTCCTATCTATGTTACAACTAGCCATTTCACACTGTGCCCTTTAATACACAATCAGACATAAATGGGGACATGTGGTCCTTGGAAAAGTTAGTGAGATCACAGGGCATGAGAAGGAACCAATACAAAAATGAATGCTACTAATTCACTTCCTGTTTTTTGACAGAACAAGGCTGACCTGTAATGGAGAATTGCCCAGAAAGTAATTAAGGACATGGATGTCCTTCAGGAAACTACTCCTTGAATTCTCCATCAGCAGAGAAATCGTTTTAATTTCCTATCAAGCCTGGGTCAGAAGTTATCTAAAGCATAGTGGAAAACTGATTAAACATGGCCAGCAAGGAATAATCACTTTGTTTTTTTCTTTGCCCCTAGCTGTCTGCTAGACCTCTTTAGTAGTGTTCACGAAGAGTGGCATGCACCTGAGGAGTTTTTGATGACACATGGCTGATTTGTAGTGATAAGTGAGGTAAACGGAATAAAGGGAGAGAGGCATTTTTCTCTGTCACTTTGCTTTTTGGGCTTCATATTTCAATGCCTCTCAGTGTCTCAGTTACCATGAACACACCTTCCCCCGCCTCATTCGCCCACCCATTACACCTTTAATCACTTCTCTCTCGCTCTTTGTCTTTTTCTCTCAGTCCTCTAACTTTTTTGTCGCTCAGGCCAGGTCCTTTGATGGTGACTGCTTTAAAATTGCTCAATCATTATGGCTCTAAATTAGACTGGAAAGTTGAAAAGGAAGCCTGGAGAATTTTTAATATGGGCAGCTCAGAACAGCGGTGGCTAATGTGGGCCTGCTCTGTTGAATCTGGAGATGAGGGTTATTCTAGGGTCACTGAGATCTGGATAGGGGAGGTCATTAACATGAAGATGAGAACTGCCTTTCAAGACAAGGCTAGGTACACAGTCGGTCCTGTACAGAATCAGAGCATGTTTGTTAGTGGCTTAAACTGGCATTTATCATTTAACCCCATCAGCACCCTACATCTATTGATCTGCCCTCTTTGACCTTTAGGAATCAATGGTAGCACTTTTCTTCATAGCTGTTTTACAGCTACAGAAAAAGCTTTTCTCTCTTCGTGTATGAGTACCCAGTTATGGCCAGTGCTGATTTTCACATCAGTAAAACTTCACAAAGCTACAAAAGAGAGCTACTCATTTGCCAGAGGTCATCCTCCCTACTTCTTTGCTTCTCTGTTGCCCTCGCCACCCCTGTCTGTCTGGGTCATGCTTTGGGAGAGCTTGGTAAAATTGGCTGCAAGTAAAAGACTGTAGGTGGTAATAACCAGCCACAGCGCTCAGGCACAACAGCCTAGCAAATAATAAGGCAGGAGGAGAAGCTGTCCATTGCTCTCAGACTCTTTCTTTTGGGAGCTGATTCACACATGCACCAGAATCAAGCCACACACATTTTATACAACACCCACCACACACGTGCATGTGGTTTCTGGCGCAGGCTGCATGTTTTTGTCAGCTTCTCTGAGGAACTAAAACCTGCATCAATCATCCCTGACCCCACTGCAATCAAACACAAGGGGTTCTTTCTAGCCTTACTCTCTCTTTGAACACACCACACTACAAAGCAAAGGATTGGTGGACAGAGACAGAGATGCAAGAAGACAAACAGAAAAAGCTAGAGAAAGGCCGGGAGAAATATAGGAAGATCAAAATGTAGACATCAAGTAGGGGATATAGAATTACCCTTGTTCTTCAACCATTCAAGAAAAATCAAACAAAGCTTAGAACTTGGAAAAAAACAGAACGTCTTGGATCTAACCAATGACATTTCCTAAGGTACTGTATATACTATTTTTTGGCTTTGAGAAATTCACTTGCTGTCTGCAGTATGTTTACTGACAATATTTTTTTCCAGTGATTACAATGGAAGCTTAGGCAATCTCGTCAATTTTCAATGGGTGTGCAGTACAAAAGGCATAAGAACTAGAGACTGGGGTTCCTACATAAAGCCTTATTGGTCCTTTGGTATTTGTTTCAAGAGAGGTGGAGAAATGGAAAAGGTGTGGGTAGAGACTCAGGAGGAGTTGTAATTCAGACATATATGTGCATGTGTAGGAGTTTGTAAGCTATGCTCTGCGTCTGAGCATCCCTCTCACGCTGTCAGCATCAAAATACCACCGTGAGCCTCCCAAAAGAGTCAACATTAAGCATCAGCTGGAATCTGATGTAAACACAGCACACCATTAAGAGGTTTCCACCAGCGTGTCACCTATGGAAGTAAACATGAAGTGCCGCCAAACAAATTCAAATTTTAAAGAGATGACAGAAAAAGGGAGGCAGAAATAAAGCAGAGGTGATGCAGGAGAGAACAAACGTGATCCAGCCTGAGTAGGAAAGCAGAGGAGGGAAGGCAGATGAAAGAATAGGAAAACAGAAAAACAGGGGAAAAAAGCCAAGAATGAGACAATGCTAACTGTCAAAATCCCTCAGCTGCATTTACCTTCTGCCCCCTCCCTCAACACCAAATGAATAAGGGGGGAGGAGAAAAAAGGAATCAGGTACGGGAGAGGGGAGGATAGAGGAGAGAACATGCATGGCCGAGCATGAAATCACACATGCCCAGCCTTGCTCGTGGTAACATGAGACAAGAGTAATTGAGTGCGGTGCTTGACATCCAACCATGGATCCCAACCACCACGATCAAAATGACTGCAGAGCCCTGAGATTATAAACTACACTGAGGTGAAGAGCGGGACTACGGCTGAGGTTAGACTGATACATCACTGAAACACAAAGCGATGGCTGGAAAACACAACAGGTTTAAAAGGTGGAGTAAGCCATTCTAATCCAACGCACTTTTTTGTCAAATTCGGCCAGTATCTCTCTCTCGTGGTCCATTGGCTGTATGTGCACTGAAAAGAATCTGGTGTTTGTACACACACACTGGGATCAACCCACACAAAGCTATTCCAGTCAGTCAACAGGGGAAGTTCAAGCTCATACTGTGACAATTAAAATGATTTGGAACCACAATGCCCGTCTGTGAATTTGGGGGCTGGTGCTTCTTAAGGAGCAGTGAAGGCCTGAATTTTGTAATTTTTTTTTTGTCCATTGAGCTCAAATATCAACAGTCTTTGCAAATCTGAATCAAGTCTGAAGAAGAAGAGTTGAACTGCAAGTCCAATCTGAGGCCTAAGAGGACAAGGTCTGAATCAAGTCTAATGTATATCTAATGTTTCAGATTTAAAGGTTCAGTGGGTGTTTATTAGTGACATATAGCAGAGCACTGGCAGATTGCTACCAACTCAATACACCCCTCCCTCCCCCATGGTGATAAAAAAAAAAACACTGTTATGGTCAGTGTTTGTTTTGTCCATTCTGGGATTTTTAGTTAAGAGGATAATAACTCATAATAGGTGGCAGTAATGCAAGTTAACACAGGATGCTACTAAATAGAAGAAAAAAAAGAAGCAGTCCATTCCACGACTGTAGAAATATGGCAGCATGATGTGAAAATAAGAACCCCTGTGTTTTCGTTACCTTACAATGTGCCCTTATCTCTAAAGAGGGAGCAGCATCTTCCATGGCGTTTGCAATGTTTCTACAGTAGCCCGGAGCAGACAAAACAAACAGTGGCTCTAGGGAGCGTGCCACACATTTGGCCACTGAATGTTCTCCTACCCACATGGAAGAGGATGGTGAGGCGACAGGTATTCTGTTGGTTGCAACCTGCAATTTCACCACTAGATGCCACTAAATCCTACACAATACACCTTTAATGTGGCTATTGAAGGGCATCTTTTTATTCATGAGTTTTATCCAATGGAAGAAGCACAATTCCCTTGCATCTCTGTCAGAAACAATAGCATCAATAACATTATGAAGACTCCTTTATGTGCAAGCTAATATGTTATGTGTTTGTTGATGATTTGCAAATGGTGTCTTCGTTCCCCCTACATTCTTTACACTACATTTAATGTTCATGAGTCATTATCCAAAAATCTGAATCAAGCAAGTTGGAAGTCACTTATGTGCAACCTTGATATTTCTACAGACTCATAGTTCAAACAACATGACGTACCATAATCTGAATATTAAAGCATTTATGGTCTTTTTTCATGGTGAAGGGCACCGCACGACAAATTATTCTAAGAGCATTTCATACTTTGCATTTCATATTCAATTTCCACATCAGTCATGTTATGCGGCAGGAAGTGAATGAAAACAACATGTGTGGAAATAACTTCAAAGACGTAAAACGTTCCATCACAACACGAGTGACAGGAGATGCAGCTGGGTGACAAGTTATAAGTGAAAGACATCCCTTTAAAGTGATGCGATGGAGCAAAGGTGTCGTGTGTTTGACAAATCCACGTTGCTTCCAGATCCTCATCCTCACCTCCCTTCCTGTTGTTTTAAAGGGGGAGGAAACGTTTGAGAGGACAAGAGCACATCAAGTCTGTCTTCACAGCCTTGCTCTCTTTTTGTTCTCTCCTACAACTCCATTTTATTTCATCACTGACAGTCTATGCTTTTTCACAGTCTCTATTACATTTGCTTTCTCTCATTCAGCCTCAGTCTCCCTTCTCTTTGTACTATTACTACCTACCCTCTCTTTTGCTCTCACCCTATCCTGGCATTTTTTCCAGGCAGAGGTCTGAGGCCAGCTGTTGCTGTCTGATTTGAGCCGTTTCAAGTGCGCTCACAGCAAGGAGAGATAGTGATGGTTTTGGCAGGGTGCGTGTGCACTAAAAGCTGAGGGATGCGGATCACAAAGCAAAAGGTTGGGGAAACGTTCGAATCTAAGAAAAAATATATCCCATATCTACAGTGTAATAGCAATTCCAGGCTCTGACATTTTGACTGAAAGGCTGTATGTTCTGTTTGTGATTTTAAGAATTGAGTTGGTGGACATGCTTCTTGGTCCAGATGAGCTGATGAAGTAAAGAGGACTAGACTCTAACAATCAATAAATCTGTGGCATCTGCTGCCAAGAACTCCATCAAAATCCATTCATTGTAAACATTACCTGTGGTTCGCTAGACATTTTCTATGTCCTTTCTTTAAGATAAAGTGCTTAATATATTCAAATAACCCAATGTTCTGTTAAAGTGATCCCAAAAGTGCAAAGTGCTTGATATAGGCTTAAGAATTCAAGAGAGTTTTAATACATTAAATAGTCCTCTAAAACCCCTTTGAATCATGGATGTGCTTTTAACAGTTTATATGCATATATTTTTGTATTAGCCTCAAAGGTTCAGTTCAAGGTTGTTTCATGAGCAGTTCTGATTATATTCATTTGCCAGACAGTGGAACTGAACAGAGAAAATGTCCATAAACAACTGTGACAGCATAACTTGCCAAATACATTATCAATTTACTATGATGTCTATGACAATCTCAACAACAAAATAAAGCACTTTGGCCAGATGAAAGTGGAGAAAAGTGAAAGCAAACTTGATCTCAAACTTTTTCAGCCAATCAAAAGAATTTTTTTGACCTTAAACCATTTCACTTTAAAAAGATAAGACTTCCATAAAAGATGATTCCCCTGACACAAACCCGCCTGGCAGGCAGCAAGATGGATAAGGCTACCTCTTCCAAAAAGAACTCTAATTTTCTCCTGCATTCTAGTCCCATCTTTTCTACTTTCTTACCCCGTCTGCCTACCACCCACTTGCTCACAGGGGTCCAGGTCCCCACAGTGGAGGGAGAAACAGCTCAATGCGAACACACTCATTGTTCTTTTTCATTATTCATGGAGGCTAATGGAGGTTTGGATAGCAACCACTGGCCAGACATACTCAGGAAAAATGGGGCTGAGAGGAGGGTGAGTGTTTTGTCTCACCTCCGTTTTGTCTATCGCCCTCTCTCCTTTTCTGCCTTTCTCTCAGTCTCTCTGTGTTGCTGACGCAGGGCTTTAACAGGGTTTCAATGAGTAAGAGCTCTCAGGCTGCTGCGTGAGTAATGGGACACTGAGAGCGTCTGGAATAAATAAAGGGGCGACCGGAACAGCCCATCCCATCCCACCCCAGCTCATCCTCCACCTCACCTGCTCCTTTCTCCTCTTATTGCAATTCAAATACTGCAAGTTGCCAGGGGATCAAATACTCTCCCTGCATTCTAATAAGACTTCTTGGAAAAAAGATTTTTTTTTGGTAGAAAATCTCTCTCTTTTAACATCTCCCTGCCATTTGCAAAGATTAAAGTCCTTATTTTCTTTTTATAACTCCCTAGACTCAAACTTGATCTTAGTGGCAACTCAGTGCCTGGGCCACTCTAGGACAAGTGCTGACTGCTTTCTATCCATCCCTTACATCAGGTAGAAAAAATCTGACTAAGCAGATACTTTCTCCACATGAATTATTCACCACTGAGGAGAATGCTCTGATTCGCAGTCATAATGGGAGGTCCTGAAATGGCGCGCCATCCCGCACCCCCTCATATATATTTCAGGCCTTGGCACAGCCTCTGTCATGCAAGAAGTGGAAAGCCTGCCACTATTGGGAAACCTGCAGTGATGGAAAGCGACCAGTTTTTTTTTTTTGGGGGGGGGGATGCAAAGCTGCCCCTCAAGTTACAGTTAATCTTTGCCTGTGTGCATGTTTACTTTGAACCCAACATACATAAAATGAAATCCGGGTGTAATAGTTAGCATCACAGAGTGGGACGGTACTGATGTGCACTCTAGATGTACAGTAACATGTCACCTCTTATTGAAATCAGGGAAATGCTGGCTGAAAAAAGAGGCAATGGTATTTTTTTTTTTTTTTTTTAGAAAAGAGAAACCAGCCTTTCAGACACTTTTAAAGATGCAGCTTTGCACCATCATTCCAACTTGCCATTACTATTGGCAGAGTGATACATCACATGACAGTACCTTTTGGATACCTGCTCCTCTCTCCCACCCACACTCCAATACTCTTGTTTTGCAACCTATTAAATTGGCCCTGTTAGTGTTTTTCCTCCTCTCTTTCATTGCGACCAAAGAGAAGATATTCAGTCACAGAGCAGCTTGGACTCTGATGAGGACTATCCGACTCTGAAAACAAGGTGTTGTCTCTGTCTAACAGGCCTTCCCCCGCTGTAGCGTTGCTTGCTGACTCTCTGGCTTGGATAATTGCTGTCGAATTCTCCCAACTCAGCGGAATCCACCGAGTCATAATGAGTAAAAGCTGTGTGTTGGTGCACATGTGTGTCTGTGTGTTTGCCAGGTAGCCAAGCAAGCTGTGCAGTAGGCACAGAGGCAACGACTAATGCTAAGTGAATACAAAGACCACTGAAACTGATTACCAGCAAAAAATGAAAGCATAGGTGCCTCGTTTGACCACGTCCATTTCCGATGTTATACAGTATTATACCTGCTATTTCAAAGTATCCTTTTTTACACATTTGGCTCTCCTTTATTCTGATTTCTGAATGGCAACACTGTTAAAGCTATACACTGTACCTAGCTAACTTTGTATAAGCTTTATATTTATTGAATTAGCTAAAATAAAAGGAAGGCTTATAACACTGACTGTTAATTGGTTAAACTTTGTAGTTTACTCTATTTTTTTATTTGCAATCTACTGAACACACTTAGCAGGCAATTTTTGACTGTGCTAATTTAAGGTTTAAATCCTATCCTCTCATCTTTTCAAATGGTCACTGGAAAAGTCCATAGACTAAGATGGATGTCTCAACATCACTTCCTGCTGCTATGTAAAAGTGAAGCCAAAATCCTGCACTCACGGGAGCTGCCATACTTCTTTCACATAATACTTCTGTGATGCTGACTCATTTTCTACTATACATCTGAGTGACTGTTGATAGCAGTAATTAGAGCTGTCAATCACCCATTAAAAATGTGTCATTACAAATAACACATTAAAAACAAACTGATCACAAAGATGATGACTTAAACACAAATCTACATAAAAGGGCAGAAATTACCTTTGGGAAAAATTTATTGAAACTGTATTTTAAATGTTTAGTTTGACCCAAGTCCCACTGACTTAACACTGAGGGGGAGGGACTAATGACCTATACTACAGCCAGCCACCAGGGGGACATTGAAACGTTTTAGCTTCACTTTCAGGAAGTTGTCACTATGTCTATCTTGATATAAAGTCTATGGAAAAAGCTTTGCAAAATATCAATTCCTTAAATCCCAACTGCCTATTTTCCTATACATTTATGCAAGTGGTATGGATAATATGTAAATTCTAACCTGTGATTAAATCCCGGAAACTTAAATGAACAGAACGCAACATTTTATTTAATAAGCTGAAGAGAAGGTCATCAGAATTTTTACATAAATGAATGTATGCAACAAAAATTATTCAATATTTTTCCTATACTTAAGGCAAAGAGTGTATTGCATCTTGAAAGTGGTACAAAACCACAGACGTACAGTGTACACACAGAGTATAAATTAAGTGTAGCGCTGCAACCTCACCTTGTCCCTGCCCTACTTTGTAATTCCCCTCTCCACCTTGTCCTGTCTCTCCATCTGTCTCTCCTGTCCTCACAAGTCCTCTCATTTCTGTGTTTCCATTAGTCCAAAGCTTAATATGGGCTCAGCTAATGGGGGCCTGATTAATGGTGAGGACTCAGCACAAAGCCATTAGCTTCCTGACTCCCTCAGGAGAAGGTTGAGGGATGGAGAAAGGTAAGGAAGGGGAAGTAGACAGGCAGGAGGAGGGTGAGGCACAGATCCACCAGGCATGAAGCCAAGTTGTAGGAAAGACGTGAGGACGGTGTAAAGATGATGGTGACTTTAACACTGTCACTGAAAAGTCACCACGGCTGAATCGATCAGGTATCAAATTATCTGTAACAGGCACAAACTGTAGATGGAGCCTTCACTCCCCATAAGACCAGCCAATTCCCCTACCAAAGAAACTTACTTTCAATCATTCCCAGCTCTCATCATTATGAGATGATTTGGGAAAATCTAAATGAAAGCACAATTTAAAAATGTATTATACTTAAGATAGTGATTTCATAGTTCAATTACTCAAAATAAAATGTATTAAAACCTGGTTTGAAATACTCACATATAATCAACAGTTAATAAAGTGCCAGTCAGCAACAGTTCAAAACAAATCTGAATTCTCCCGGAATGACACAGATTTAGTCTGATGCCTGCCCTTAGGGCTAGCAGATGCTTCTGCAGATGCTCTCATCAGATCAAGTTGTGGTTTTTGACATCACTCTCTTTATTCACTTTATGAGATCCATCAGTTAATGAGCACAGTGGAAAAGTTCATCCCTCTAAACTGTGCTCCGCCCAAGGCACACTGAGCTGCACTGCTGTGCTACAAGACCATTCACAGAGCACACAGACACACCGTCTATTAAAGTGATTTAATACTATCACAGGGCCACGAGGGTGTGAGTAAGAAACATGCAACAGCTACAAAGCAAAGCACAGGGGGTAGGTTGGAATGGAGCAGATAGAAGCAGGATTTCAAAGACAGTTCATCAGATGTATCAGATATGCAGTATCTGGAAAAAAACATAAAGACCACAGGTTATACTAATTATGTTTCAATACAAGGGACGTTTTGTTTGTTTTAAAAAAAATTACTGAAAACATTCTGCCCAAATCCTAAAGAAAATTAAAATAATACTCATTTTTAAACAGCACTAATGTTTTAGCTTAGGGTGGGTTCAGAAATCAATATTTGGTGGCATAACATCACATTCAATTACTCTTTCCTGCATCTTGGCATGCTATCCACCAGTCTTTCACATTGTGGTTGTGTGCTTTATGACACTTCTGGCAAAAAAAAAATAAAAATAAAAAAAATGCAAGCAGTTCAGCTTTGTTTTATGGCTTGTGATCATCCATCACGCACTTGATCACATTCCAGAGGTTTTCAATGGGGTTCAGGTCTGGAAATTTAGAGTGGTCTCTTAATTTTGTCCAGAGCTGTATGGCATTATATCACATCCACCATCTCCCGAGTCCATTTTATGACTGCCAAATCTGTGCTGTGTGTAATGCACAAACAGCATTTCACAAGCACTGAAAGCATCATTATCTCCACTTATCATCTACTGGACATCGCATTTTAATACTATACTTATTTTTTTTATTTGAAAGATACTGTACACACCCTCTTTCTCATTTCAAACTCACTACATTTAATCTTTTATGAAGCACATTAATTAGCTAAAAAAAAGATGTTTTGTTGTTTGTCTGCTCATTATGGGAAGCCAGACTGAGGAAGGAGGCAGACACTGCTCATCCTCTCTCATCCACTATAATCACCAAAGCGCGAACGGTAACTATTGAAAACTGTGCCATTCTCCAATATCAGGAAGTGCAGTGACATTGATTAAGGGTGTTACAGTGTAAACTTACATTGCATTACCCATCTCAGACATGAAATACAACTATTGACGAAAATCTTATATGAAAAGCCATCCCTGTCAATGTTGCACAGCGTGAGGAATGAGCTGGACATGCTTTCCGACACGAAGGAAGGAAAGGCGATCGCATTCCTGTCAACGGAATAACTTCACTGTCCTTCATCCCTAGAGGTGAGGGCAGGTTGTAGTGATGCATTTTTGTATTCAGTACCTTCCCCTGTTTGTTTTGTCATAATTCATGCTTTGGAACAGATTACACCACACCTGTGAAATAATCATGAAAGCCATGCACCAGAAAGTGAGGCCGACAGGAGCATACCGATGATAGAGGGAAGGTATGAACCTGCAAAGAGAGGACGGAAATAAAAGAGCATGAAAAATAGAAAGGATATAAAATGATATATAATAGTCTTTATAACAGCTGGCATGGCAGGAACTGTGCTGTTAACATTTTATCAGAGGCAAAAGCCCACTGGTGTAATGGTGTTTGCATTTAGAGACCTCTGCAGGAAGCAGAATGCGAGCCGGGGGAAGGACAATCCATCAATTTATTTTACTTATTTGCACGGCAGAGCTCATTTCACGTGTCTGTAAATCACCAAAACAAAATGAGTGAGCCAGTCCAAAAATGTCAAGAAGCAGTAAAAGTAAAAATGGACTACATGGGTGGGCATCACTAACATTATATTTCTTGACTATTTCCAGTACATTAAAAATGAGAAAAGACTGACGCAGTAAATCCCAGTGGAGTTTTAAAAGCAAAATGTTAACAAAGCTCAAGTGAAAGAGAAGGCCACTTCTACCATAAAAGTGAAGTCTATTACTAAAATCAAGCAAGAAATTTACTGTATGCAACTTTGAAGATATAAAATCCTGCTTATTTATGTTTGCTTCTCTTTTCTGTTAGTTGTGTTTGTTATGTAAATGACAGAACACTCAAAAGAGCTACATTGGCCTATAAAAGTTTTTTTTTTTTTTTTTTTTAGAATATCTCTGAAGTAAGGAAACAAGTTTCCACAATGATGTTATTCTCTCCAACAATACTGGCCCACACTGTAAAATAACAGACTTGAGTTCTAACGTGACTTCCACATCGCTTCATGTCTTCATATGTGGCAGAAAAAAAGTTACGTTTCAGCCATGACTTTATACGTCTTCTGCACTCTGCAAGATTAATTGGTCTACCTTTCGCCAAATAACAATCGTGAAAAGTGTTTGTGACATTTATGCAGTGTGACAGCTTTGCTTGTTCCTCTCCCTGACCTTTTCCCATTTGCTACTTTAGCCTTGGGGTAGGTTCACCTTTTCTGCTCACCACCATTTCGACAGATTCATTATGTCTGGCTCAAATGAGCACCAGAAAAGCAACTGCACATGATGAGAGACCAGCACTAAACTTCAAAATGCCTCACTGATTAATGTCATAATGAACAAGAGCCAGGAAAAAAAAAAAAATGTAATCAATAAAGGGATGACACGACAGCCTAAAGCACTACTGAAAACCTGCCTAAGCACTCCACTGAAACCTAACTAGGTCCTTACGGGCAAATTTGGACTCTGAATATCACTGAGCATCTCTTTCACTGTATTACAGTCTACATCATTTCTGCTGTGATGGCATTGTACCTTCATAAACTCAAAAGAGCAAACACAGAGATCCGCACAGAGATAATGTTTTTGGTAATCTGAAGCAATCACTTCTGTGAAATGAGTTTCAAAAAGCCTTTGATCTATTTCAACAGGTCAGTAATTTATCTATGTGAATAGCGAGCCATGCGGCGGAGACGAGGCGTGCTTTCACGCTGCCTTCCAGCGGTTTAGGGTGTATAATCGACTCCCTGACTAAAACATCTGTTTGGTTATTTCATTAGTGTATAAACTGAAGTCATTAGGTCAAAAGTTAACAACATTTTGAAGAACAAAGCAAATGCCAAAAAAATAATTGCTTTAAGAAAGGATAATACATTAGTGTTTTATTGGTCCTGTGCTGGCTTTTACTGTGTAGTTAATCACGCCCCTGTTTCTTTTTATTTCATGTTGTAAAAGGGAACAACACATCGGCTGAAAATGCCAATACTGAACAATTAGATAATGTGAAAGCACTTTTTGAATTGCTTTAAGTCAACGACCCAAGATATAGAAGGAGGTTACTAGGCTGCCACGCTTATCTATGAGGATATATGAGTATACATGAACGGAACCAACTGAACCAAACTGCACATTTCTATTTAGGCTAGTCTGTGCGTTTTGGATAAGGGAAATAAGATTACACTTGCTGTGTCTCAGTCTGGCAGAGATTCTGTTTTAACTTGCCTCTGGGCCTCTACCACTGACTGTTTGCCTACAACGCCGTGTCTATAGTGTTCGGCAGGTGAATGTGATGCCATGAATGACTTTCTGTGTGGTTCAAGCTCAGAGAGAACAGAAGCTATTATATAAGCTTGCAGGTTTAAAATTTGTCGGATACCAGCACTCTTTCTCGAGTGCGGGACCATCATGAAAAAAATACAAAGTTATCTACAGCTTTGACCTCAAACAATTAGAAAGCCACTGATTCTTTTATTTTAAACATAACAGATTGATACAGCAAAAGAAAATGAGTTGACCCAATATGAACTGTTTTTAGTAACATTGGTGGTATTGCTAGGGGAAATAGCCACATACAGAATAAGTTTCACTTATTATTGTCCCAATGGTAGGTAAATTTGTCTTGGGCTTATGCACAAAAGATTCATACAAATAATATTTATTGGACTTGAAATTCTGGACATTTGTTTTTAGGGATGTGCTTTGCATTCATATATGTTTCTGTGCATACCGCTGTGTGTTTGATATGGAAATGGTTTATCACAGACATCCAATATGGAAGTTACACAGTTCACAGCTAACATTTGACACGTAGTTAAGTTGATATATGCCAAAACCACAGGGGTTAAAGTCATGTTTAGCGCCTAATTCTGCAGTCGTGCAACATTTACCTTCAATTCAAGGAACATTCAGCTAAATACCACAACATCTCAAACCAAACAACTGAGCATGTTCGATACTGTAAAAAAGGCACAAGGTATGACATTCATGTCATGTCATGGCTGTCTACATAATGACAAACATTACACATAATGGCTTCCCAATTATCTCCAAGGGTCATAGATTGCCAAGAAGAGCAAGAACACATTAAAGTGAATCACATTAAAATGGTTATAGCTTGCGGTTAGCCATGGGAGAGAGACTAGCTTCAAACAAATTCATTATTTGGTTGAGAATGGCTATGGAGGGGGGCGCAGTAGGGGATAGAAATCAATGGAAAGCAAATACTAGTGCTGGGAGGATATTAGAGACTAGGCAGAGTAATTAGATGATGCTAATACAGGGTTTACTGTGTGCACTGGTATATGGCTGGTGGGTGTTCATTACCATGTGCGTATGTTTTCAGACATAAGTGAAGCAAACATACAAACAAGGCATCAGCTCGTCGATCGTAACTTGTTACACCAAGTAACAACTCAACACCGATCGCAATTAATCTGAGCAGTGATGAGGTCTCTGCTGAGAGCTCATGCCCCATAATAAACAGCATGTGAACATATCATCAGGCTTATGGCAAAAACCACGAAACATCACATAAGAAGGAGATTGAGTAGCAGAAAAATATCAATTTAAAATGTCTGTCTTGTGTATTTAATCCAGTACTGCAAACAGTTCAAGTCTGAATTCACTGCTGCCTGAGATAATATTACGCTTCATCGTTACCTGCAACCATCAAAACTAGTAGTGTCAACATAGGATGCAGCTAGACACAAATTCCCTGTCCTGCTCAGAAGAATTTCAACTCTTGTGGTTTTTAGGACAAAAAAAAAAAACAAAGGAATGAGGGAGGTAAAAAAGTAAGGCATGAATCCATTTGAGGCAAAATGTGTTGAGGCACATATGAGAGGGAAAAGATGGCATTAAAGGGGTAAAACGATAAGAGACGTGTCGAGGGATAGACAAGGCTTGAGTCCAAAGCCCAAAAAGATGCCATCTGATTCAGTTTTTTACTCAAGTGCCATCAGTGCAAACTACTGTGCACCAGGTGAAAATCTGCAGCTTTAAAAGGCTGCAAATGGTGTTCAACCAAGGCCTTAGTGGCACCAGAGACTTAGCAGCCTCTACTGGGCTTACATCTGAGATTTATAGTGTTGAGGTGCTGTCATGAAAAAAAGCCTAGACTCTGCTAGTTTTAGCCCATGGGGATGGGGTATGTACAGTGGCAATTCCCTTTATCCCCTCACAGCCACGTAGAAGTAATTTCACAAGTGTCCCAGTTAACTTCAGACAAGTTTCTCAAGGGGAAGCTCTCAGACAGACAGAGAGGGATTTAAGATACTTAACTCTCAATAACTATATTGGAGTTTCCTCTGCACTGATGTTATAAGAGGAGGCTGTAGCAGAGGCGGTCATGAGAAGTACAATAAAATACAGGGAATTATCACTAATGAATGGGTCATAATTACCATTGTTCCTTTCAAATTGGAAGAAAAAGGGGAAATGCAAAAATCTAAATATAGGATCTTGTATACACTTATTAGACTGCATTAGATGATGCATTTTTTTTTCTATAATGGCATTTTTTTACATAATTCTGTTTTATGATCATGATTTTCTTTCTGGTATCTTATGTGATTATTATGATTATGTATTTTGTTTTTTCTTTTTATTGAGGGCAACCTTTATGCAAAAAACAACTTTATGGATGATATCTCGTCTAATTTGTTTTTTTATTGTTATTGTTTTTTTATTGTTATTTTTGGTTTTATTGTCATTTTAATATGGCCTGACTTGGATTTTACTGCCATTTTATTTGCTCCTTTTTATGAGTTTTCTTCTTTTTCATTCTCTTATGATGCACACTGTTTTTATTCTACCAAATTCCTTTGTAACCTTGTTTTAGAAAAGTGCTATACATATAAAATACTTAATAATTTAACACCAAAATCACATTTTTAAAAATTTATTTCCGTGCGTAAATTATGGAACCACTTAACTTTCTGGTTTTTTAACAGGAAACGTTTCAAAATTCTGAATCTGAATCATTACTAAAAAGCAAAAAAAAAAAAAAAAAATCAGGTCAAACTGAGAAGCAGAGGCCAATGGACCTCATGAATCTACACCACCGCATATTAAGTTCTGCCAGTAAGCCAGCTTGAATAAAGAAGGGTTAGAAGCCCTGGAGCTTAGGGTCCCATTTGTAGAGGAAGTGATCTGGGCTTTTAGTTCAGACAGCTCAGCCTATATCCAGCCTGAGTGAAAGGGATAATCATGGTGCTTTGGATCTCCAGAACTCCCAAAACCCTTTGCATGAATCACTGTCTGCCCAGGCAAGTCAAACCAATCCTAGACACGTTGCTGGCCAGAGCTCGCCTAATGATAGAAAAAATCTTGCAGATGACTGATGAAGTCATTAAATGAAGCCGTGGGGAAGGAGGAGATTGAGGTGGGCCCCGGTGAGTGTAGCACAGGCCTTGTAATTTGTATACGTGCATATCAGTGACAAGGGAACAAGGCTAAGGTTGAAACCCATAAGCCTGTTTGACTGTGACAGGCCACTGAATACTTAATGGAGTTCCCAGGCAATGCTTTACGATGGCTACCTGAAGTGCTTTATAGTAAGCAAAATGCAAATATGTGAATAATCTGCTGGAGGGTATTTTTCAATGTACAGCCACACTGGAAGCAGTAGTGACGGCCTCAGCTGAATTTTTCCCTACTAACGCACACTAAGACAAAGACTTTGCCTTTAGTACAATCTTTCATTGCTGACAGGATAAACTCGCGTATCACCAGAACCAACCTCTACTGGCTGCTTGGTATGTCTTCCCAGATGTTGGATTTCTGCCTTTGCTCGTCTCTCTCTCTCTCTCTCTCTCTCTTTCTCTCTCTTTCTCCCTGTGCACATGTTGTCTTTGTCTCGCTCTCCCTCTGTGTGTGTTACTTTCTCCTGTCTGTATGAATGGTTGGCTGTGAGGTGAGTTGTCTGTGTATCTTGTCCTTTTTGTTCACGTCCCCATGACAGAGTTGTGTGGCTCAGGTCCTATTCACTAGCAGGGCCTGGAGGCTGTCTATCATTTCCTGTGTTATGCTCTGTATAATCATTGATGCATATAATATATTTGTGAATTTCTGTACACATGACACCTATTGTTCTTCCTCAGGGGGTTTATATGCAAAGTTTTTCCTTATTCAAACAAAGGGTGTAAGGATACAGATTGTTGCAAGGATATTGCACAAATTGGGAGATGAATTTAAGTGTATGGAAATGTCACCATTTATGAATTATTTTGTGTGCAGGAAACACATAAGAATGTCATAGAATTAGAGCGGGCTGATGAGGAATCCAGGGATCCAGATGAAGTCCTAATTATGAAGAGTCTATTTTATGAATTACAGTAGAGCCATCAGCAGTAAAGCTAGTCTTAGGAGGGTAAGCAAATACAACCACTGAATGTAACAGATTTGGTCTCGTGTTTATTTTGATCGCCACTGAGGAGAAAAAAATAACAAAAGATAGTTTTACAGATAGTTACATCAGGAATGTGACTTATCCAAAAGCAAGTGGCCATTCAAAAACGTGGCCTCACCAATCGCATAAAGTCAGTTAACAAAAGCAAAATGCCTACAAGGCCACTCAAATTGAATAATTCTGCAGTCTCTTTCATCCCTCCCTCCTCCTTGATGGCATTTTGAAATATCTTTGCTGTGGCATTGGACTGTAAGTGAAGTACTATTCTCAGTCTTGTGTGGAGATGTCATGCTGTCAATGTCACCTCGCCCTGTGTGTTTATCAACACTTTATCACAGAATACCTGTCACTTTTCTCCACCTGCCTTTGCACTCCACACTTTACCGGCTTCACCACCTTCCACAAAAAAAAAAAAAAAAAAAAAAAAAATTAAAAAAACATTATGGATTGTATCTTTACGGTGACTCTCTCTCTCTCTCTCTCTCTCTCTCTGTGGGTGTGTGTGAAAACACAAGAAAAAGGCTTCGTGGCATTTGGTTGCTAGGCTGAAATGGGCTTGGGTTTGCCTGCTTTAAAGTGCACATCCCTGCATCGCTGCTACAATGTGTCACGTGTGAAGGTTGAAATAGAAATTAGACAGCTGGAAATAGCAGTTTTAGAGGGAGAAAAGACAAAAAAAAAAAAAAAAAAAACGAGACGTTGTCGTTGATCTCATAAGTCAGTTGAAGGTTTTTAAGTGTAAAACATCCCTATCGGATCCTCCCTCATTACCATAAAAGGCTGAGGTGGCAAAATGTAAGCACATTGAAAAGAGCAGAAAAATATGAACATGCTCAATATCCATTAGACCAAATAGCCCTGGAGAATTGAAAAAGTGCTTATCTTTTAAATAAGCTGGGAGAACTCAAGTAACTGTGACAGGCAATTTACTGATCATAATAATGCAAGTGTGAAACATGACACTGTAACTGTAATAGCTATGTGATGCCTCCAACTGACAACTCTATTTATATCGCAGGCTGAGTTTGGAGGATGACTCTAAACTGACCAGTGTTCTGTTTCTCTGAGAGTGCAAAAATGTCAATAAGATGGGTTTGACTGGTGGAAGCCATTGATCCAAAGCAGCAGAGAGGAAATAAGAGAAAGACAAGGAAAACAGAAAGGAAGAGAGAGAGATGGACACAAATTGTAACAATGAAGGGAGATATTGATAATATTATAGGGATCTGCTTTAATTTGTATTTAATGCATGCCAAATGTTTTTATTGGGACTTCAGTCAGCCTGCAACTATTCCGGGTTGTTTTTTTGGTTAATTATTTAGTCTACATCTACATACAGTAAATACAACAGAGGTCATGTCATGGTCATGACTTACAAATGTGTGGGAATGAAATACTATGCTTTGGCCACGACTTAATAACATGGGTGTAAGAGATACTTGTGGTATAATGAGTGGGCATGTCGGCATGGCCATAAAAGCATTATGAAGAGACTTATTGTAAACTAATTGGGACATGTCACTGACTACTTTGGATGAATATGGGAAAGTTTAAAGTTCAATTTGTTGGAATGTTGGAATGAAAAACAGTGCCATTCTTGAGCCATTTTGGGTCAAAGATGGAGTAAAAGACACTTCAATTGACTACTGCTTTGTCTGACCAATAGTAAAACCACAAAGATATTCTGTTTCATATAATATAAAAGGGAATAAATCTAAAATATTGACATTACCTTTGAGAAGGTGGAATTGGAGGCTAGCTTGATAAACGATCGAAAAGATTACAGAGTTAAGCCAGCCCATGTTTATATTGCATTATCACACAATCCTATTGATGTAGCCCAGCTCATATTGGGTGACAGGGAATCAATTAGTGTCACACTCCACCGGTAGACCAATACGGAAGCTGGTATCCTTCATCCTTGCTGAAGAAACCCTAAAGATGGTTTTACTGAAATCACTCCTGATAGCAAAGTGCCAGTTTTAGCACCCACAAACAAAAGAGCTGTAAGAGTAATCACTCACATTGGCAGCGAGACGTGTCATAGATGGAGGACTCCTGTTAAAGCCGCAGTACTTGATCATTTTTTTTGGCCTAATTGGGCAAAAATTCCACAGTTACTTTTCAGCACATTGAAATTCAAGTGGTCTGACAAGAAACGAGAATTCTACCCATTTCTTCGGACTCAACACGGAGGCTTGGAAAAGCGGCTTCTCTTTTCCACGGCGGCGTGAGACGTCATCTTTCGTCTATCTTCACATTCAGTCTTTTGATTTGGACAGAGAGGAGAAAGCTCCAGAGGGAAGGTGTGCACATTCCGATTCTGGTGTTTTATTCCCCGATTTCAGCTCCTGCGGCTTTAACTGGTGTATTAGCCCACAGAAAACGGCTCTAGTATTGCAGCTTAGTGGCCTAATGTCAGTCTCATTTTACAAGCATAAGCCAGCCACATAAGACAGGCACTAACAAGCACGTAAAACATAAACCAAAAACACCACTTCAATTTACTTTGAAGGGTCTCTGACGAGGCTAGGACAAACTTGGTCCACGTGTGTGTGCTTCCTTGCATGCATCATTCCACAGTGTGGTTGTGACTCAGCATTTCTGTCAAGCTCTGCTACTCTTTCATACAGACCTGAGACTGCAAAAAAAACAAAAAAACAACCTCCCTTGAAAGCAGTCTAACCAAATTTGTACCGCTGTCTTCCTCCCTGTGTGCTTAATATAATTTAACCTATCTGCCCCTAAAATCACTCACTCAACCTCTAATTAATGTAGGTGAGATGTTGGCTGTGAATTATACCGGGAGAAAAAACTCTGTTTGCTAAAGGAGCTGGTAAAAATAAATTAATACTAGAAGACTGTAATTTTACAAACATATCTGTCCTCTCATCTTTGGACTGCTACTTAAGCTCGGCGTTTCGGTAAGGAACAAGGGGTAGGGGTTTTTGAAGTGTAAAACATTGAAAAAAAAAATTGCTTACACAGTCACCTCCACACGTATTCAAATTTTGAACCGAGTTGCAGGTTAGTGTTTGTGTACAAAACAAACCTTCGTTCTTTTTTCCAATTATCTCCTTTTAATGGGGCATCATGCCTTGTGTTGTGTGAAAACTATGTGAGTAGGCCAGGAAAGTGATAACATTACAAATGCTGCAACAACACAGAGGCAATACAATGGAAAAATAACACTATGAATATCTGTTAAATGTTAGAGATGTGCTGGATCTAATGGTGGGTTCTGCAGGATGATGACAATATCGAGAATAATTGCTGCATCCCACTGTGGACTTACAAACATAATACTGTTCCTTCATCACAGTGTGAAAGCAGGATGCCTTCCAGACCCAAATGTGTCAACTGAATCCTTAAGGATGTTGTACTGTATGTTATAATCACTGTCTCCTATAGTTTTTCCTTGAAGGTAAACATGCATAGGAATTTCAGAAGGGAGTCTGGAGATTATTAGATTAATTTTAGGTTGAAACCATGTAACATCCCTCAAAATAAACTCAGGTTCTGGACATATATATATGTAGCTACACGCAGAACCAGTAACCAACAACAAATAAACACTATATGCTCAATGTCGAATATTATGTGTATTTTATGTGATATACATGAACTGAGCAAAAAAAAACTATGTTTTGCCCCTGCTGTTTAAAGTCTGTTTTTAAAGAGAGGGTGTGTTGTGTATGAAGAGCTCTCTACAGTGCCATTGTGTTGCCGATTACCCTGAAGGCATGGCAATGCTACCTTGCCTGTCTGTATGCATCATTATTTTGATGTGCAACTGTGATTTTTACTGTTGAATAATAAATACTGTGGCACAATGATTACAATGACTGCACAAAACATCAAGACATTCAAATGATAAGCCTTAAGGCATACATTTTTAACTAGGGAATAAACACACTCACACACACAAAGCAGATCCCTGACATACAACACCTATATACACACACATGATAAACACACACTATGATCACAGCACAGCCTGAAACACTGTGTCTCCTTTGTAGTTTAATGATAAACTGGAAATAACATCAGAGATTTTGGTCAACAACATAGCCCATAGTCAAGACTAGCATGAAGCAAAGACACCAATTACTCCCCCGTTACTGTTCATTTCTGATAAGATTAAATGGTGGAAAAAAATCTAAATATGAGATAAAAAAACTAGATTACGATTCAGGTGCACATATGGATGCATACATAAAAATGCAGAGCTATGGTTGCACAGACTCACAAAAATAGAACCCATGCATAAATAAAACATAACATGACAACTCCGTCTCTGTTCCGATCTGTCAAGTTGCTGCAAACACCACAGTAAATTTAAATCTGTGGGACTGAACCTGGCAGAGCCAACATTTTCATGGCACAAAGACGGAACAGAGCATCAGTAGAAAATGTAAACTTTAATAGAAAGACATGCTGTCTGTTGGATGCTTTTAGAGAAATAATGTGTGGTACTGTGTGTCGACAGCTCAGAAGATGCCAAATGGGTTTGAGCTCTAAATGGACATGACACAACTATGCTCATTTTCCAACCACACTTTCCCCTGCTGTACTCAAGCGCGTCTGTGTTGATTTGGTCTTAATGCTCTCACCATCCTATATCTTTTTCAATGTTCCTCCTTCTTATAAGTGAATCCCGTTCTGCTTTAGGTAACATCCAGCATGAGGGGTAACAACATGCAGCCAAGCTTGCTTTGCATCACCACCTTTGCCCCTACCCCCTTCCTAATGCTGACGAATAGATAGAGTATGCCAGTATTGGACTGCAGAGATGCTGAGACACCAGCTAGTTATCCATCTGTTCTACTCCCTAGATACTGTCTTCACCGTGGCAGAGGTCACATACTCGCTGGCTCAACTGTTACTACAAACACACACTTTCCTGACACATGCATACTTCTTCTGCAGTTGCCTCACATGCTCTCCCCTCCACCTCCCTCCCTCCAGCTTCTCCTTCATCGTCCTTTTTTTCTGTCAGCACTACTGATATTCTGTCGCTTTCTCTTAAACAAATCTCCTGCTATCTTCCTCTCTGAATTACACAAGATTGAAATCAACCCTCCTGCAAATGTCTCCTTAAATGTAGTGTTTTTGTTTAACCAGAGCCAGTTGGTTTAGAACTTAATTCGGTACCATGGACAGCTCCCACTAGTACACTGTAATGCAAATTCTTTCTTTTAGTCGCATTTACAAGGTGGACACAAAAACAGCTATAAGCAGCTAGAATTCCATAACTGTCCTGTAATACATCATGCATTGACACATTATTGTTTTGTTTTTTTCCCAGTTCACATATAGTCACAGTTTTCCAAATGAGATGTGCACAGGGGCAAAGGTTAAGATGCTGTGAAATTCATAGCACAAGGATTCTAATTAAGATGTGCATATTCAGAAGAATTACATTTTCTCTCCATTAACATCAGCATATAAAAAGCTAAACATGATTCTGTGTTTATAGTTAACAGTTTTTTTCTGTTTTATTGATAGATATAGCAAAGAGAGACATGAAAGGCTGAACCTGGGCAGCTGCAGTAAGAAATCAGCCTGGCACATGGTACACACTTTAACAGCTGAGCTACAAGGGCGCCCCCTATTTCATAATCTAAAATACATAGTATATATCTCTGTATGCACATTACATAGTGGCCATTTTTGCCTTGATTTTTTTGTTTCCTTGGTCACTGATGATGAATAGATGATGATAAATAATTACCTGTATGTGTGTTAATGGTTTGGTAATAGCAACATTAATACACTTTACAGTAATGAATCTTGCATATCTTTCACATCTTTCATATGGACTTAATTTCAGTTTATATGTATGTTAGTATAGTTATACAACGCCTCTTCTATGTAAGTAATAGTACAGACAAGAAAGAAGTAGAACTGCATGAGTGAGAGAGACAGACAGAAACTCACTGAGCAAGCTGCTCCTGAGTGACAGAATAATCAGTGATTAAACACTTCAGAGATGGCATCCACTGGAGAATAGATCATAACGCTTACTACACACAAGAATGATCAAAACATTAGTCACAGACACAGTATGTATGTGTGTGTGTTAACAAAGGCCAGTACAAACACCTAAAACTGAGCAGCAGAGCAGGGTGCGAACAACAGGGGTTCAGATGCTCTAATTCATTTCCTTTTATTGTGCTGTGTTTCACATATCTTTTTTTTTTTTTTTTCTACGATGATGGCATGTTTAAGTAAATGGACATGAACACATAATATTGTACTGTACACACACAGGAACAAGAAAAAGCACTTCAGAGTTGTTTATTGCTTATCAGGTTAAGGTGGCAGTGACTTCTTTGCCCTTAATAGATCATTGTTCTTATGAGTCCACGGCAGACAGAATCAGTTAAGCTTGAGAACTCCTCTCCATGAGATGAAAAATAACCTTGGCTTTGAGGTGCCACAAACCAAACAAGTGTAAGTTGCATATTTCATCCTCAGTTTCCTCGGCTTTGCTGTGTGTGGTTTAGGTTTCCATTAGCATTCTGTGTAAGATGGGAATAAAATCAGGAAATTGCAGATGGCTGAAGAATGCAAAATGGATTTTTCTAACTAATGTACCCACAAACTGTTATGAGACCTCTATATCTGTCTTGCTCTTGCAGCCAAAATTGCACACACACTCGCAGCGGGCTTCTTGTTTACTCACTGACAAGCTTATTGACATGCAATCGGTGCTTTACTCTAACCTCCAACATGCAATGCCAAAAACCCCATGTGGAAAGCACCACCTTCAGGCACCAAACACTGGTTCTGACTCATCAGCTTGCATCACGTGATATGTTCCTATCAATTAGGGAAGTTGTTTTCCACGTCCAAGGGCAAGGGTGGGAATCATATGGGAAAGTTCCAGCACGGGGGAAACATGTTTTGAGTGTGGGGAGTGACTGCACGCCAGCTTGTCCCCGTCACTAAGGCAGGGACGTGTTCTGCAGGGATCACTGCTACCCTTGAGAGATAATTTGTTTTTGTTTTGTTTTTTTTTTTACAAGTGGCAAACAAGTTTTTTAGCATCTTGCATCTCAAATCAAAGCAGGCAACAAACACTTCAGGGCTCTGATTATATAATGATACAAAATAACTTGGCAAAACCAATAATGTGAATGTAGAGGTGCCATCTTTATGCTATAACCAGGCAAAGTAATAAACACAAAAGTGTATTACAGAGCAATATGGGGAGAAAAAGTGTTCCCTGTATAAGCATAGACAGTGTTTCATCTAAAGCAGATCAGACATCACATTGTCTTCAAACGGGATGCCACTCATTGACGACAAAGATGATTATTTTTTCATATAGCATATATCATTATAGTGATAACATTAGATAAAACTAGACCACACTAGACTGATGGAGGTGTTTCAAGGTCCGGTTTCAGGTCAACTGTCAAAGCAAATCTCAAGCTGTCCGTCTAAAGCTCTGTGTTGCAGTGTTGATACACTTCTATAACAGCAAAGTAAGGCAGGCTAGATGGATTGTTAATGTGTTTTTACCCGAGGAGAGGTAGGAGAGATGGGAAATAAAAAAAACCAAAAAAGACAGTCTATCCGGCAGAAGGAGAGGGGAGGAGGAGAAGAGTAACTTCAAATGATAGAGGAGGCCAGAATGGAACATTTTCAAAGCGAGTGTATGGAGGAGCTACAAAAGAGCCCATGTTCGTATGTGCACTGTATCTCATGTCTGTGCATTTAAAGGATGCAAGACCTTACTTGGACAAAACTCTGGACTCCATTTGGACTGGACTAACTTAAGACTTGGTATTTCTACGAAAAGTAGCTATAACACATCCAAATGAACTAAAGCAACTGATAACCCAACCAACAGATTGTTTTGGTCACACATGCCCTAAATACGCACAATGGGTTTCACTCTGGGTTTTGCTCTCTGTTGTGATGAAATATAGGGGTTTGTCAGTATTGTTAACAGGATCACAACCACACTATGATTATAGGGATGACAACAGAACAGTAGATTTTCATATGGTCACACAGGACTAATCAAACATTCAACACCTGACTACCCCCCCCCCACACACACACACACATCCCTCCCTTTCTCATCACCCATCACCATGACGCACCGTGAACAAGTGATTCATCAGATAAGTGATGGATGATTAGCACTGCTTTCCATATTTACTGTGGCTGCCATGCTTGAACTGGGAGAGGTGGGTGCTGGGAGGAGACAGGGTGAGACGGGTGGTGGCTGGGAGGTGGGTTGGGGGGAAATTGTAAAGTGTCTTGTTAGGGGACAAAGACAGAGCTGTCAGCGACGGTCCAGGTCATTATTTAAACGAGGTCTGACATGTGACGATCCAGGGACCATTAAGATAACTCCCAGAGGCTGTTTACATGGGCTTTCAGTGGTCTGCTCACGCATGCTGTAAAATACTATGCCTTCTCCCTGCTCACAATCAGTTTGCTTTCACATCCAGTTGAGAGTAGTGGTTGTTAATACATTAAATAATTGTGTTGTGCAGTACAAGCACATGATTTCATTCTTGAGATAAAGATGTATTTTCCCTCTCTCTCTTACAAAAAACCATTCAGTTTTATTAAATACTCTTTCCTACCAGTGTATTTTTGCACAATGATAGAGTGTAGCCATTTCTCAGTAATTTACATTCTAAGGTATCTAACTCTCTCTGCACTCTCATCTGTCCCTCTGTCTCTGTGTGTTGTAATTCTGTTCAAATAAATGGAATGTGAATGTCGGTGCTTTCCCCTTTGTAAACAGCGTCTTATCGTCCTACTCTGCTGAAGCCTCCCCATTGTTTATCTCCTGTGCTGGTAATGGGACAGAGTAATTTCTCATTTGTAACAATATCAAAAAGCAATTACAAGCCTTGACTAAAAGCCACTGAACAATGTCCACCATCAATCATCTGAGAGGAAAAAGGCAGTGAGCGCAGAGACATTTCAACCCGCTTATTTCCCCTGCCTCTTGCTCTGGTATTTGTGTTCAGCTGAACTTGGCCCAGGCTCTATGGCTGCTTGTGTGCCACCGTGAAAGGGCAAAAACCTGTTGCAGATAGCCGACTAATTATTGGTCTTATTTAGAACTTAAAATGTCAGTATCCCAACACTGGACTTCAAATTGTGTGCCTTAATAAAAGATTGTACCTCTCCCAGTGGTTTTGGAGTCAGGGCCATTTGCCTGCTCTGCAGCAACAACAGCACAGGCAAAATCCTGTCAGGGTGCAAAGTTGCAGTGGCATGGGGTGCTTCAGCTGGCAGCACAACCAGGTGCTGAGGAAGCTGGTGGAGCTGTTGGAGCAGGGCAGGGTGAGGGCAAACAACTCCTCAGGACACCACTGACCACTAAATCCCTTTGTCAAGCCAACAGAGAATAGACAGAAACCAGGCAACATCTGATAACTCAGGGAGAGTCATGAGAAATGCACTATAACCTGGGCAAACAGCTAGTTTTCCCACCTGAGATCACACAAAGAACTCTCAGACCAGATGTCATGATGTGGTCCACAGCAACCACGAAGGTCCTCATCAGTGAACTTACTATCCGTTGGGAAGAGGGGATACCAGCAGCACATGAGTTTGAGCAGCATGAACACTCTGAACTGGCAGCAGAGAGTAATGAAGCTGGCTGGACCACAACTATCCACCCAGAGGAAGTTGGCTGCGAGGGCTTTGTGGGCAAATCAACAATGCAGCTTCTCTGGGGAAACTTACAGAAGGCCTTCAAAGAACTGGCAGAAGAAGCTGAGAAGGCAAGCTACTGGTTGTGGCTTCAGAGAAGGGACAGTTTCTATAGATCAACAGCAGCTGTGGGGGTGGCAGGGACACATCCCCATCTGGTCACTGCCCCCACTGGGAGATGCTCTGCACATGATTCGTATCTGTCTCACTAACAAACCATAAATAAATATACCACATTTCTTTTTCTGAGAACAGAGCCAAGGAAATTCAGGACGGCTGGAGGTGTCATTTTCAATTTGCTATTGACTTTTCTTTTACTTACTTGCAGTCAAATTAATCACTTCTTGGTGAAATCGGAATATCAAATTAATGTTGATGTCAGTGATTGATTGGGACCACCTCAGGCAAGTATTGACATCTACAGAACAGGGTAGCTCACATTAACAGTTTGCACATCACATTAACCTTTACATTTAGATACAGAAAATGCTCATTCAGTATTAGCTCTATGTTTCAATGGTTGGTTTTCATAGCCGCTTGTGTTTTTCAACTTTGAGAGACTTTAACAATTTAACTAACCGGAGGTCAACGCTACCGGAGTAGCATTGACCGAGGGCTACTGATTGATTGGTAAGACGCTACACCGTAAAGAAAGAACCTCTTGTCTCTCCATCCATCTGGCATGTACAGTATGTCTGACATTTTCTCTGCCCAGGGCAAGTATTGACAGCTTATTTCCTTTTTTTTTCTTCCTCTAAGCCAACCATCCTACCTCCACCTCTCACATACTGTACACACCTGAAGGCCAGGTTCATCAGGAGCAAAGGACGTTTCCAACAGCTTATCAGTAAAAGTGCATGTTTCTTTCTGTTGCAAAGGGCTAACACCTCTGAATGTCCCTTCAGGATTACTGACAAGTACAGTAAACAGCAGAACGAGCGCAAAGGTAGAATGTGACAGGGAACACAAAAAGAGTATAAAACCATGATGGGATAACAGAGATGATCAAAGAAAGATAGGAGGTGGGAAGATTCTATGTTGCAGCAGACAGGGCAGGTGTGTGTCCTGTGTCAGCAGCAGTGTTTCATGCCATTAGTGCTGGTCAGAGGGTGACAGCACTGAACATAAGGACATGGAGTGGCCTGCGGGAAGGTCAGTTCTACACACACACACACACACACACACACACACACACACACACACACACACACACACACACACACACACACACACAC
>JAPQRN010000013.1:14005285-14044815 GCA_037367275.1 Coranthus polyacanthus
CACACACACACACACACACACACACACACACACACACACACACACACACACACACACACACACACACACACATTCTGTCTCACATATGCACATGTAGCTTCATGGAAAGGGCGTGTGGATGTGGTGCTAGGAAACCTCTTACTGCTATATCCTGTCTGCTGCGATGACTATTTGATGAGATTTGATGCCGGTGTATTGTGAGCTTTATCAGAACTGGCAAGGGCACCCATGCATTTTAATGTCCTGTCTCTTTCCCGCTACTTTACGGCTGTGTCTCTCTCTCATTGCCCCCTCCCTCACTGCCCCCCTCTGGCTTAGTTTTTCCATTTCTCTATTGAACAAGGAAAGACAGAAGGATTATGCTGATAAATTCAACAAAGACGAGCTGAAAGACTGAGTCAGAGGACACGGGAGTGAATAAGCGTGTGTGTATTTGCAAGTGCACGTGTGTGCATGGGAGCCAGTTGTGGGTATGTCACCCTTGTATGTCTAAGTGAAGGTATATTTGTTTATGCATAAATGGATGCGTGTCCCTCTGTGCACAGTTTGCCGATTTTCCCAGTGCCAACATGGTCCCACATGACCATGTCGGCAAACTTGACCGACTTAAAGATTTTAGCTGTAAAAACAACATGCCAATTGTCAGCTTGCTGCCATCTCTGAAGGCAGCGTGTCATCTGTGTAAAGACACACTTGCTGGACCTGGAGCCGATGACATTTGTGATATAAAAAGATGTTCTTAACTCTACATAGCAGGGTGGGTGGAAAAAGATGAAAATAGATACAGTGTAAGTGACAGAGTTAACTGCATGTTCGTCATCATAAATACAGGACTGGGTTAAAACAATTTTACATGCCTTGATTGGTCAATGATGGAATTCTGTCATGTTCGGTTAGTCATGTTAGTTTTTTTTTTTTTAGCTGACTGTTGCTGTGAATAAAAGACCATAGCTATGCTATACACAGTTCCAACGACAGAGTCAAAGGGACTGTTTTTTAGTAGAAGCAATAAAATATTCTTTAAATCAATGAAACAATTTTCATCAATATTGATTTCTTTAGTCAGTAACTGTAATAATAAAAAATAATCCTGATGCAGGACAGTCTTGAATCACCTTGAAGTGGTTATAATGCCTGGTTAGTAGTGCATTATTCCTTCTTTAACGCCAGACATACTAGCATACATACTAATATATTACTTTGCTGAGCATTTTAAGCTGTGAGAATTGTGTAACTGTTTTAATCTGAAAATACAAATGAAACTCTGCCTCAGTGCAATACTGGAAAATCACCTGTGCAGTCAGGAGGGAAAAACAGATGCTTCTTGGTAATCATACAGCGTCTGTGTTGTATCCTGAGACCTTGACCTATCTTTGAGGCAAGGGCATATTCAGTGAACAAAATATGAAATCATAATTATACCTTAAGAAAATACCATACTTATTGTTATTGTTCTAAGACCATTCCAATGCAAACCATAGAGTATTACTGTATAGTCTCAAGCAAATACATCACAAGATGTGTCTAATAGTTTTAACTTCATTCAAAAGTTTTTAATAACTTGTTTTAGATCATTTTAGGAGTTGAGAGAGAGTGACAAAACTAAAAACATTTTTCAAAAAACATTTCAACTTTGCAGCTCTCTTTTACTTTCAACATCTTTCTTTATCTCTCTTGTGCTCTACCACTTTCTTACAATTGGCAGCAAGGTAAATCCAAACTCATGGGTGGGTGTTAGTGCTGTAGGTCTACAGGTCAACAAACACACTTGAAACACACAAAGAGGGGACCGGCAGCCAAATTGACAGCAGACCGCTGTCTTGCTCGCCTTCTCTTTGTCTCCCTCAGGGCACACGCAACGTTTTTTGGCTTCTTCGACAATCCTATGGTACCAAAAATGAATGTGACAGAAAATAGAAGAACAGCATGCCACTGTTTTTCATGGGCAGCAGGATCCGCAAATTAAAATATCTGTACGGGGTTTCGTTCGTTTTGAATGATGAGAATACTGATCATAATTGTGTGTATGTCTATCCAACGTTTGCGTGGCAGCATATCAATATATGCATTTGCATTTCTGCAGGTTAATGCACAGATATGTGTGCCGTCACGCACTCGCACGTCTTCATCACAGTGAAACCGATAACTGTGCATTAAATCAGGAGCAGATTCCATTTGTAGAAGCTCATTATCCCTGCCCCCTGCCCTTGCTATCTCTCACTCTGGCCTGGGGACAGCAACACTCCCAGGACATTCCTTTACAATCCTATCCCCGGATCTGTCCAATCAATATGCACTGGCTACTTTTTTAATTATGCAATTCATCCTCTCCACACACTGTCTACATGCCAATTGCCTTACCTACACCGCCATCTCTCTCTATTTCTGGAACCATTTTCTCTTTGTTTCTCCAATTCCTTTTCTTTTAAATAATTATCCCCACAGTGACTGAATGCACAAAAGCAGGCCAGGACACACATAAACACACAAACAGACCCCTGCTTCTCAGCCAATGACTAACACTCTCATTTAGGCCTATTATAAATAATTTACTACCTGCTTGCCGGGCAGGCCTTGGCATCCTACTGCCACTTAATTACCTCTAAGGGCCAGTCATGCACCAAAAAACCTCACAGGAAATATTATGAGGATTTAGCCACAGAAGTAGAAGGGGGAAGGATTCAGATACTGGAAAATACAATTTTGTTGTGGGTCAGAGGTTGTGGGTGTCACAGGGTCAATGAGTATTGTGAGGTGAAAAGGCGAACTTCATTAAGTTTGACGTGACCTGGGGTCAGAACCTTCTCATTTTGATCGAAGACGTGGCACATCCAGTGCAGTCTGATAAGACGAAAGGAGAGGAATTTTCCAAAAATTATAAGTTTAATGACAATTTCTTTGTTTGAAAAATATCCTTGATAAGTCAAAATTTTCCTTCTTAACACTGTTGTTAATTTTTGTTAAATGTCACTTGATTTCTTATGTAACACCTTATGCAAAGCATGCATTTTTTATTCATTTAATTTCAAAGCATATTTAGTTTTATTTTGGTATATGATGTGCCCTAAAACTACTTTCTCAAATATGCAATAAAGCACCATCTAAATAGCTGCAATGGCCTTTAAAAGGATTATTGCAATTACCCAATAAACCTTATTTCCAAGGAAAATGTTTCAATTCAGCATTCTGTCTTAGGCAGAACAACGGTAGAAAGACAAAGAACAACATTAGGTGTCGAGAGGGAAAAGCAACAACAAGCCATGTTTTTGGAGCAAATCAAATCAAAGCAGAAAAACAATCAGCATTGCTGCTTTGTTCCCTTGTGGCCAAGCTCTGTGGCTGAATGTTTGTCTCCATTTGAAATATTTTTAAAAGCAGTATCATAATTTCACAGCTGTAGAAATGTCAAGTTAATAAAGTGTAACCTCACATGGACAAAGACAAAAAACTGATGCTGGTAAAGATCGGGGCAATGGAGGATCAATGATCAATGCAGAAAGAAATAAAGATAAAAAGCCAAAGTGATATGAAGATGAGTACATTGAAGTGGATTATAATAGAGCCTAGCTGAGGAATGTATGACTCATTAATGCTAGAGCTGAGTACCTCATTCACTGCCCTACACACACACACACACAGTCAGAGATCAGCATAAGTTATCTCTTTCTCTTAACTTCTTTCCTCCTTGTTCTGTCTGAAATTCTCAGTGGTACAGACACACACACACATATACACACACACACACACAACTACTTTATGCATGGAACTAGGTTAAAGACAGGGTTCAAAGCCTGAGTGATTTCTCAGAGCTGAGCATAACAGACCGCATCTTAAACTCAGATCACCTGCTCTCTCTTTTTTATCTTTTCCCACACTCATAACTTCCTGCTACAGACAATCACACGCACACAGAGAACCAGCAGTATTCAGGCTCAGGTGATGTCAGCCTATTAAGTGATGGTCAAATTTCCTTACGTTTTCGGAGTTTTATTTTATTTTTATTTTCCTCTTTCCCATCGCTCACTTGAGAACCACCTGCTCTGGTTTTTGGTCTTGTGCTCCTGAAAATAAGACAGGCCTTAGAGCCCCCAGAGGCCCTGGCTGAAGTGCACCGTTAAATTTGAAAGGCGTGAGAATAGAGTGAGCTCTGCGAGAGACGAAAAAAAAAAGCAGAGGATAGAAACAAAATAGGGGGGAAGGAGACAGAACATGTAGGAAGAAAGGGTTGAAGGTGGAAAGGAGTCACTGAAGGGGAAGAAGGGAGGAGAGCAAGAGGGAATGAGGAAGGGTGTGTAGGGGTAAGGTTAAAGTAACGAAGAAAGAAAACGCAGAGAAAAGGATGATGGGAAAAGGGGAGGGAGGGTGAATCAGAAAAAGGTTGGAGGTTTTAAAGGCCTGTCTGCTTGTTATCTGGTGAGCACTGTGAACATGTTGGATGAGTGTGTACTGATGTGTGTGAGTGTGCTCCTCTCTCCTGCAGCACTGCTGCTTTACTCTCTGGAGGCCACAGGAAGAGAGGAAACCGTCTCCTCCTCCTACAGTATGGATCCATTCTACCTCTTCTCTCAATCTTTCATCATTCCTTTTCCAGCTCTCTCTCTCTCTCTCTCTCTGTCTCTCTGTCTCTCTCCCCCTGCCTGCCTGCTTTCTTTCACTTCCACTCGCTGTGTCTTTAATCCTATGCAGCTATTGTTTATTTAAAAAGTATAGAAATTGTACTGCTTATCGCTTAATCTTGCAACAAATGACCAATGATGAATTAAATGTCTCACTCTGATTCTTGCTGTTAATTTCAGATATGAAACATTATCTTGTGCATATATAGTATAACCTGCGTTAATAATTACCTGTCGTTTCTTTTCCCATTTCTTAGAACTAATGAGCCCTCGTACATTTTCTAAATAAAAAAAAAATAGCTGCAGCATCCTAAAAGAAATGTTTCAACTTGATTATCAAAGATGTCCTCGTTGTTGTGCTGTTTCTGATAGCAGCCATACGGCAAACTGTCACACTCCATTGCCTCTCTGTATCTGATGTGGAGTGATGGCAAACTTTCTTCAGGGCAGTCATTTCACACAAAGGGAAATCTGATCTGACACCTCGTTTGCATTTTTCTTTTCAAAGCAGTAAAGCTGTATAGTACATCTTTACCCGTTATAGTAATTATAATAATTTACACAATCTAAACACGTAAGACAATTATTCCTATGTAGCACCACCTTTGCATATGAGAAAGAAGTACAATACAATCCAGGCAAGAACCTATAGGGACTTTAGGTTTTAGCTCCTAACATGACCACCAAAAACACTTGGAAATGAAACAACAGAAACATTCTCTCTGATTCTCCATCCACAACCCTCGACTTCACTTTTTAAAAAGTGCTAGCAGTAGTTACCATGCACTAGGCACTGGCTTGTTTCCATGTGTTCAGCATATCACTGCTGTGATGAATCACTAGAACATGGGAGGAGGAGTGTGCAGAAGATGATAGATAGGGAGAAGTAAAAAGATGAAGAGGATGAACAATACCGGTTCTGATGGTAGGACATTGTAATGCATGTAAGAATGTAAGAATAACGTATCCTTCCCGCAAACTGAAGCACGGACGGAAAAACGCCAACAGCCCTAAACAAGCAGGCGTTTTATCTCCTTTCAAATTTTTCTTGGGCTATAATACCCAACTTAATCCAGACTGTGTCCACATCAAGATGGATTGCAGTTGACACCAATCACCGTGACCATCACCTTGAGTGTCCAATTTTGATTGGATCTAGCCTCCCAGTCCACATTAAAATCTGTCAGGGGGAACTGTGACTGTGACCACACAGTGCAACTGCTTCTAAACATCTGTAGTTTCCAAGACATTTCTGTTCATTAACAGTTAATAAAGAGGCGGTCGAAAAGGAGGATTTAGATAGAAAACCTTGGAGACATTGCTGGGATAGTCTAGTACCTAATTGTCTGTGGGAGGGATGTCATTTTGTACCCAAAGTTGACCTTTTACGTGGTCAGAGACACATTTTCATCAACACTACATTACATCCAGTATTTTCTTCCCAACTATGTCTAAATGTGGCTCACTGTGTCTGCAAAGTGCTCGGGTTGGAACCACACATTTACTGAGAGCTAACCACATGTGTGGTCAGATCAGCCAAGAGGCACTTCAGTGCTTAGAGAGTGAACTGACTTAAAAAAAATGTGCCAGGCAAGACAGCCTGCATGAGACAAAGCATCATTTTAATTCAATCAGCATTTTAAATGCTTTCGCTGCCATTGAAACATTTTCTTCAACTATTTACGCAGATTAACACAGGCTAATTTGTGCCTTATGATAGGAAAATAAGACTGTAAGGTGAGCAAGAGACAGAGAGGACAAGCAAGACAAAGGGAGAGCAACTGATGAGAAGGAGCGAGGTGAAGTATAGCAACAGTAGCAGCAGCAGGGGGGTCAGCCTTTTATCTTGAAGCAGAATATGTGAAGAATGGTGACTGCACTGTGAGCTGAAAACCCTTTCAATATTTTATCGCTGCAGCTAGCGAAGACATCAAAAGTTGGGATTTTATTTTTTTGTCATTTTTGGGTCCTTGACATCCACAAGCACTGCTAATAATGAGTGTGGGTGGGATGGGAGACAACAGACATTGTGCCACAGTTTTGTGTGTAATCTTCCCCTCCCTTACCTATACATTAATTTGTCACGCCCACTACGCTGCGTGACAGAAATCATCTTTTAAACACACAAAGTTACAAGGCTTACAGAATTCAATGCTAAGCTAATTCAAATGATTTGCAACACGTCCCTCTATTTTCCAGGTCATACATTACAAGTGGGGACTTCAAAAGTAGGACATAGGTAGAAAAAGAGACAATCCTGCTGTTTTGGTTCTTAAAATGACCAGATTTCCTATTCAGAGCACACTACTTCCCTGTATTTACACAATTCGGGACCCTGAGGGAGGACTTACAGGATTACACTTCTTTATCTACATCCCTGTTTCTCCTGCTCCTTCCCTCATCACTTCTTTCCTTGTGCACTTTATCTAAAATTTTGTTTTCTTGATGTTGGCTGTTAATTAAAAGCCACTGAAATCTGCTGTGGATTCCAAATAAATAAATACAAAATAAACAAGCCATTGCAATTCTAACAGCAATATGATTCATGAGATAAGACTAACACATCGAGAGTCACCTATTATCCCCCAAGTATATCTGTGTGGAAGTGTGTGTAACTAAAAGGCTTTCAGGTTTTCACTATTCATAAAGAGAGCAAACTGCAGCGCACTGCAGCTATATTCAATCTAGCTAGATTTAAATGGTTTCATGTGACCCTTTGGCCTTTTTCCTAACAGAGCATTATAGTGCTGCTGACGGCGGCTGGCTGTGCAAATCAGGGCTGAGGAACCAAGAACCTTGTCATGGAAATTTCTGTTGATAATATCAATTGCAGAGGACCTCCCATGCCTGCTCTAGCTTCCAACATGCGGAACACTGCGTAATTGATGAGACTGACCAAAATGAGATTGATCACAGCTTTTGTGGTTGCTGGCTATATGCTCAAGATAACAAGTGATTCAGATAGAAGATCAGATGGCGAACAGGGAGGTAAGATGCCTGGGACATTTGAGAAATGAGAGCCAGGGAGAAACAGGGGGGTGGAGAAAGAGACTATTGATCAAGCAAAGCTGTGCTGCCTGTCAATATGGGCTTCTCTCCAGAGGGTGGAATGACTCAAAATAAGGAGGTAACATTTATTAGGCTGTGGGTATGTGTGCATGCACAAAGTGGGAGGTATGGACGTGAGCACACTGGGGAGAGTCATACTGATGGGCTTTTAGATCGAAACACACTTAATGCTTGTATGCAGACTACTCATGCATGCGCCATCTGTGGCAAGTAGTGAAGACAGGCCAATTTAGGAGTCTGTAAGCCATCTATTGGAAAGTCAAGCTCACCATAAAACAGAAAATCATTGAGGGAAAGCACAGTGATGTTTTTTTTTTTTTTTTATTGAGCAGCAGCAGTATTTTATGATTTTCCATAAAGAAAACAGAAAAATAAAATGCTTTCACTACCAAACCAACTGAAAGTGTTACTAAGAGCAGTGGGCTGAAAAGTGCAACCATTACCATCCAATGTGATGGACGGGGGAAGATGTCATATAATTATGTTTCTTGCTTTTGTAACTCACTGGCTGTATAAAATAAATTATATATATAGTGTGTGTGATTTACAGATACACTAGAGAGCGTGAAAAAAGTCAAGTCCTTCATTACACAGGTAACATTAATACTAATAAATTTGTGATGATTTTAAATGAAATAAAAACGTGTTGATGAAAAGTGGAGAGGTGACAATGGGAATTAGGACAGCTGAAGGAACTATGAGTGATGGTGGTGTGCGTGGTTTCGTTAAGCTCTTCTCACTCTTCTTTCATAGCATTTTAAAGAAATTCAAATGGCCCTGTAGCTAACCCCAGAACCGCTTGTGATTTTCATTTCTTTTCCACTCTAGGTGAGGGCACAGTTACTCTCCAGTATGTTCATTCATGGGAAAGGAAGGTGAAGGGCAAGCTCGATCAATGGCTTTGCAAGATCAAATGGAGCCATCTATTTGCAGTGAGGGGACAAAAGGAGCTGCTACAATAACTGCAGCCATGATGGAAGATCCACTGATGGCATTGAGATAGTTTTGCTGTCAAAACGAAGCAAAAAAACAAGATCCTACCCCAGCAGTGATTATTTGTTGGAACATAACATTATGTTCCTAAGCGCAAAAACACCTCAGGTAGATTTAGGGAAAGGTCATCGTAGGGGTTAACGTAACTACCGTGTTAAGGAGGCATGTCATGGTTACAATACTAAACACAGTAGTCACTGTAGTGAAACGGTCATGAATAAAAATGACAGTGTCAATGTTGTCTTCCTGTTTAAAATGGCAGACAGAGTGCAAAGTTAAAGCATGGTTGACACATACATTCCCTTCAGTAACATCCACAGACTTGCTCTGCTGCTCCCTTTAACACTAAGGTCGGTCGGATCTCTGTTTTACAGGATATGATAAAAAAAGTAATAACATTTTCAGTTTGTCATAAATAACCTCAAGGAATACCTACCTATTCTCAAAGAAAGAAAGAAAGAAAAGAACACTTGTTCACCTGAAGTTGATAAAGTTTATTTCTAATCTGGAGTGAAATTAATTAGGGCAACAAAGCACTGTACACATAGACAAGCACGACGAAAGTGAATTATTCAACATCATTGCTGCTGTGAGCACATTTTCTAACATTTGGAATGTTGGTTATGTGTATGTATGGGAGGAAGGGGGCAATTTTTTTCCCACAGTGACATTTTTCTGCTCATTTCACTCCTACTCATTCTTTTAAAAGCTCTTACAGTAGGAATGTTTTGTCAGGTCTGCCCATGGTCCCCCACAATACATGCCAGCAGACTGGGCGGCCTGAGCTACTTTATTTACAGAGAGCAGCACTGCCATGAATAATACAGGAAGTGCCAAGCATTGGGATGGAGAAAATGGAGTAGGGAAGAGGTTTGGGCTTACTTCTCACCAGTCAAGCAAGAAAACACAGCTGGAAACACAAGATAGATTTGTGTAGTCAGTGATCTGTCAAGCTGAGAACCAGGTATTCTGCAATGAGATAATTCAAGCAGACAGAGAGGAAGCTCAAACTGTATTCTACTTTGTCCATAAATGATTTTAGGAGTCATCTCATTTTGCGATGAGTACTGGTTGAAATTTTATCAGTTCGACAGAGAATCGCGTGAAGCTTCAGTCAGAATGGATGCATCCAGAGAGAAGTGGGGTGTCATCACAATGGGTTATTAATGTGGTTTCTGTTTTGCTCAAGGACACTTGTCTACTTTCTTTTACTCATATGCCTGGCCTGTATCGATCCCTGGTCCTCCCCACTCAGCGAGACTGATAAGGCAGTGATATTTATGATTCCAAGTGTAAGGCTACAGAATTTTGGAGTGATTTCCAAATCATAATAATTAAATGAATGCAGAGATTGGATAAAAGAAGACGTAGTAGAAACTGTTTTTCATTCTAAAGACACCAAGCACAATTTAAAGCTTAATAATGTGTCAATAGAGAATTGCCATGTTGAGCAAACACCATTTAACCACGTAATGAGCTCTCATATATATATACGACAAAACAGTCAACTGCATTCAGAGGCAACATAATGTGCTGGGTTGTTTTTTATGTGGCATCTCTATGATTAATTTATGGTTTGGGTTGAGTGCGCATTAGGAAAAGACCTTGCTGAGGCTAAAAAATACCCCAATTAATTGTGGGTAAACAGGATGGAAACCTGATCTCTGATGGTGAAGTTAAAGGCCTTCTGTTCTTCATTTATCATCATCACTGCTTTCCAACAGCCACATGCTAATTCCTGGTACTGAATATAAACATCAGTTGCAATTTATCTACAGATCAGTCTCAAAAATACTTTATTGGAAAGGATCCTGTCATCTATGACTAAAGTGATGGAGGTGCCACTAAATTGATAGGACAATTTTTGCAAAACTAAAGTGTTTTTGGTATTATTTATGGTATAAAAATAGACTTGGGAAGGATGACCATAGAGGTGTACTGAGAGGAAAATGAATGCATTGATCTATGTTTGATATGATGCAGCAGCGGCGGTGCATCATGAGTAAATTATTGAGCCAGACGTCCCAAGAAAGCATCGCATAAAATCAAATTCTATTAATGGCACCTTACAAATGCACCCCCTTTCTGCTGGAACAAAAAATACTGACGTATAAGAAAAAAATACAAACCTCCTTTTGCGCGAAGATGGTGACTGGAGTTGTTTTAAAAGAAAAAGAGAAAGCTGACTGATTATACATTCCAACTGTGAAAGTCAAACTTTCCCTCTGCAGCTGAGGCAGGAGGACTTTGAAAAGTCTCCCATCTCTCTCCCTCTTTCTCTGTCTCTGTCTCTGTCTACATCTTACATGCTCTTTTTCTCTTGGTGGTTCTCATCTGTACACAGCCCATCCCCATGTCACTGTTGGAGAAGTCAAATCAAAGCCGTTGAAAGGATGCAATAATGTCGAGATGTTCTATTTGGGAAATCCCAGCCTAGGAATGGCATCAAACACATGCATGCATGCAGAAATATATCCCGTCAGCATGTCTTCATTAACTTTAAAACTGCAAATAAACAGGCTTAATCAAAAGTGAAAAGTACAGCCTTTAGACTGAAGGGAGGCTTTTACAATGCAGCATTATCACAGCAGTAAATAATAAACAGTTTACTCCTTCTGAGACTAAATATCAATAACATCCCTCCCTGGATACGTTATTCCATCCACAAGATGTTATAAAATTTCATGCTGGGCTTCAAAAAATAGGGTTTGGGGATTAGTGAGAGGGGAAAAAACTATTAAAATGTCAAAGCTTGAATCTATGCTCCTCAATGTATATTAATTCTTTAAGGAAGCACTGTGAAGGATATTCTTGATTTATCGCCCTCTTTGGCCACCATCATTTATCACCTCACTAGCTACCTGATTCAGGCCTGCTTTAAAATGGCCACTGTGTTTCCACTTGGGAAATTCCATTACTGCTCAAGAGAGAAAGAAGAAATGCAAGGGTATTTTAACACTGGCACTGGAGTGGAAAATATAACAGCCGATGTTAAGGTGGGAGTCTATTTGGTCCTCTGTTGTCTTACAGTAACATAAAACACTTTCATACATGCACACCCAAGAGAGAGGAAAAAAGAAACACACCGAGAAAAAAAATCTGACAACTGAAATAAACTCTGTTTTAGAACAAGTAATAACACCTTGACCAAGAAAATTACAACAGCTACACCGCAGAACAAAACATTCGGGAATTTGCAGCGGGTAAGGTGCTAGGTGTTGAAGACACATCACAACAATTTAAATGTTTCAACCATATCCATTTTAGCTCTCTAGAAGCTCGCTAGAAGATGTTTTTCAACTTCTGCCAGAGTTCATGAAAAGTATTTCTACTAATCCACTGCAGCATACATTCCTGCTATTGATTTTTGTCTATTTAAGAAAAAAGGATAAAGACAAAAATGTCTGAGGAGCTATACATTGCGTGGTTTCAGTGCATGTAGTTAAATAAATTATTCAAAGGTTCCGTACTGCAAAAATGCACTTTTATTGGGTTTTTAAGTATATATAAACTGTGGTGTAAAATAAAAGCTGTGAAAATATGAACTTGCTCAGTACTGTCAGTCCTCTAGCGCCCCCATTACAAGTTGGCCTCCAGTAAAACAATTACAAAATCCTTTGCTTGTGATGTAGTAAGTAAGAACCATATCCATGACCAATCATATTCAAGGTATTTTTATATGTGTTAGCCCCGCCCCCATCGGTTACTAGGAACAGAGCAATGTCCATGTCTGGAAAACTAGCTATGAAAAGAGTATTAATCCTGCTTCAGTGAATTGAAACAAGGAGATAAATATTACAGACCAGATGAATTTTACTTTTGGAGAATTATTTTGACTTATCTCCAGTCTTTTTGGATGTGTACAGCACATTGGTAACTGTAACAGTAACAGTCAATATCTCCACAATACTATGGGCTAGAAGGCTCAGATTTTAACAGTGTGGCCCTTTCAACCTCAGGATAGAACATAATTCATATGAAGGTGATTCAAGAAGTTTTAATTTTGGAATCTCTTCACTGTACACAAACATCAGGTTGACACGTGGGTATACAATGGCATTATATACCAGGGGAAGTGTCCCAGTCAATATCTCCACAACACCATGGGCTAGAAGGCTCAGATTTGAACAGTGTGGCCCTTTCAACCTCGGACACAGAGAAGCACTGATAAAAGTGAGGAAAAAATCAAATGTATACTCTTTTTTTTTGGTCACGATCACAGAAGTCTTCAATATACACATATACATGGTATAGATAAAACTTTAAGTGTTAAGATACGGGCTCTTTAAAGATTCTGACTAGCACTCAACTAACTGTCCTGACAGTTTAGGAATCCTGACGTCTTGTAGAGACACTCTGAGAACTCTTTGTTTTCCCAAATAGGTACTTTGTATTAAGGTGTGTTTGGATTTCTTTGCCTGCAAATCACAAAGAACATAATTTAAAGGGAGCCTTTAAATGTTTTATCATCTTCATCTAGAACAATGTGAGGATGATTCATACAATAGAGCATGTAAAACACTAAGTCTGCTGAGTTAGAAATCATTAATTCGGTTTCGTATCTCTGATCTAATCTGACTTTTGGGCGCTATGTTTAGCATGTTACCATGTTCAGCGTGTTATCACTACAGCATTCATATTGGAGATGTAATTACCATAAACCCAGAAGACAAAGAAGATAAAGCAAGACATGTGTTAAAATCCACAGCCTCTACACAGAGCCTCTCAAGCATCTGCATATTGCTTTATGGTGCACAACAAAACAATGTCACTGTTCTTGTTCCGTAGAACAAAGAAAAGATTTTCTGCATAACTGGGTTGAGAAAAGAAAAGCGAAAATAAAGTTTGTTGTCCTAAGACATTTTTGGACTACCAAAGATTATCCTCTATGCAAAAGACAAAAGTGATCATTAATTTTAAGAACGTGCACAACAAGACTAATGTGTGACAGACTAAAACTCAAAAGGTTAGGAGAAGAAGTCGCACCTGTCTTGATGAAAGAGCATCATTAAAAACTAAGAAAATAATAAAAAATAAGTAAAGATTTTCTGACCTTGATGGTCTGCTTTTGATAGATTATATAATTAATGTAACATCTTATCACAAATGTTTAAAGTTACCGTTACCTTACTGCAAAGAGCAGCAGTGAAAACAAGAGGAACAGGAGCTGTAAAGGAAAAAAAGGGCAGGGAGGTAGAGGAGTTGAAGAAGAGGGCAGGATGGAGGGGGAAGACAAGGTGAAGAGGAGACTGTCAGCTCAACTTATCGACAGCTGAACCCCCACAGGGATAAATACAAGGAAGGTGTGTGTGTTTGTAAGCGTGTGCGAGCATGTGTGTGTACGTGTCAGTCCTGATGATCTACCATGTCAGCTTGAGTAAAGGTCTCTCTCCTTGCTGATGCCCTAAGGAAACATCGACATTCTCAGCAGAGTTTCTTGTGTGTTTGTAGGTGGGCGCACGTGTGTCGAAGTGTAGCAGATCGAGCCGAAAAGAGAAAGACAGTGAGAGACAATATGAGGGACTTGCATTAACATAGCAGAATTTTCTTTCCCCAAAAATCCTACCTGTGGACGCTATTATCCGATATTTTATGTATTCTGGGAGTGCAGTCGTCCCTGAAGCATTTCAGGTGGTCAGCAATACCTATGGAAAACCCTGCTTTTGCTGGTATTGCAGCTTTTAAGGCTAGCAAAGTCAGAACCGTCTTCTAATGTGAGCCTTCTTTGGCTAGATCATAGGTTAAGGTCAGAAAAACACTGAACACTGTAGGATTGTGGTGTCAAACACTTCATACTTCTTACTATTAAAGCTGAACTTCGTATGCAACCCTGTCTACCAGAAATCACGTTTGGGTATAACCCTGGTAACAACTGTAATTAAGTCCTTCAGAGCAAAATATTCAGTGCCTACATTATGATCTATGACAACATAATATGATTTCCAAAGCACAGACAATGGGGAATCGAGTTTGCATCCTGTCCTGTACGTGGTTAGGTTTACATAACAGTTTGCAGTTTTGTTTAAATATTAATAAATCGACTGTGTACAATTGTCTTCTCATCTTTTCTGTACTAAACTAAGCCCTGGTATCTTTTCCAAACCAAATGCTGCAGTCACAAACAGAACAACAAAATTGGGTCGGTGGTTTCGTTGGTGGAAAATAAATGCATTCAGGATCAACATTTTTGCAACTTTCAAAGTATAACCATTAGCAAAATTGACTTATGTGGACAAAAAAGTGCAATGCTGCCGACATTACATTTGTTTTTTTGTGATGTTAACTATGTCAACATACTGTAAACTGCAATCTGGGAACAAGTCGAGTCGAGTTGAAGATGATGACTGGTCATTTCAATGCTAAATATAGCCATGAAAGAAATCAGTCAGTTATTAAGCAAACGAGAAAACAAAAAAAAAAGTTAGAAAAATGATTACAAATTGGGAAAAAAAAAGATGGTTGAAAGACTTTGAGTGCCTGCCTGTGACAGCCATCTGTGTCACACCGACATTATGGCAGAAATGCATCACATACACATATCATACACAAAGTAAATCTAACCGAATCATGTTTATGTCAGTTTGATTGCAGAAGATGTGCATGGTATTTGCCAATGCATTTGCTCTACTGAATTCAATCAGGTCCAGAATATTGACACTAGTCAGATGTGGGACTCCGGTATTTACAAAGCGTCAACAAAGGAATTGACTAATACGAAATGTGTGAACTGAGCATCTGTGAAGAATAATTGCTTTCCATTGTTTTTCACCCTTTTTTATATTTTGATTCTCTTTCCCTAGTCCCCCCCACACACACAAAAACTCACTCACAAATACCCCCTCCACCTCTCTTGTTCCTGTTCCAGATTACAGTCAATGGCTTTTGATAATGTTTGGCAGTGGCTGGAGTAGTCCTGAAGCAATTATAAAGGCCCATTAATTGTCCTTTAATGCATATTGTGGTTTAAAAGCTCATCCGATCTTTAATTAAGACCGAGCAAGAAGTGGAAAATCAGCAGTGGTTCAACTTGATGCAAAAACTCATCAAGGCCGAGAGGAAGTTTATAATGGCATTTTATCCCAAACTAAGAGGCAGATTTCTGGCTTACCTTCCAAAGCTACCAAACTCACAGAAAAATAGACCCTTTGGGGAGCAGACATGAGGTTCCTTGAAATATTAAACTCTTTAGGATTTTGATAACTATCAAAAAGGGTTGAATAAGTGTATTCAAATCTAGGTCTATTTGTTATCACACGCGCATCACGTACAGAGGTCATCATGAAGATGCATCGCTCTGTGAAAAAGCGGGTTGTGCTCTCCAGTGAATTACACAGTTTGTTATATGCAAGGGGCAGATTTGCATTGTTCAACATGGTTTTAGAAGCACAAGGGCCATGAGGGTCACAGAAATGCTAATGGAGATGCTAAATGTAAATTGACTATGGAGTTACCCTTTTAAATACCTGATTAAAACCTGCATTGCTAATTCAGCTTATGAATTCAGCGACATATATGAATTTGAAATATAGGATTTTTAAAAGATTCATATCTTGTTAATTTATGTTTGATTTATAAATCTCTTTTTAAATACAACTATTTATTGATGGATATCTGGGTAATTCCACTTTTTATTGGCTATTAAAATGTCAGGTGAATATTCAGATTTAGTCCATTTATTCATGGATTAGAAAAATCAATTGTAAAAAATCATTTATTAATGAATGTTGTTTGTTTATAATTAGATCTCATTTCATTAAATACTGTAGAACTATTTGTGTGGCCCCTATGGTCCTTTGTTCTGCTCACATCCAATGTGCAGGTAGTGTAAATGTTTAAAATAAAAATTAAATTAATGCCAGCCAGTTAACAACACCAACACTGTCCCCATCTAAGCATATCCTGAGCCAAGCTATTACTTTCACCTTCCACCCACGGCACCACAGGACACAGAATGTGGTTACCCATCCTCAACCAATCCCCCTTCAAGCTCTTGACATGGTGGCTTTTAAAGTCCAATGGACTTAGCGCTGCCCTCTATTGGGGGAGCCAAAATTTTCATTGCATGCCCAAACGCTATTTCATTCCTCACTCGCACTCTCTTCTTTCCACTGCTTTCCATCCATCCTTTCATTTCTTTGCCCATGCTTTCAATCTAGCAGTGTCTGCAAATGGGGAGATAGCTGCACCCTCCCTGGTCTCTCTCCATCTCATTTCTAGAGCAGCACACAACTGAAAAGTAGTGTGGGCACTTCTGTGTGTGTGTGAGAGTATATTTATGGGCATGAAAAAAGCAAGCCAAGTAATTATTCAGGATTCACACTGCGTTTCTGGCCTAATGAGGTGGCGGTTAATTGCTAGGTCCGGACAGCAGCTCTTTGGGGCTCTTGCGGCTGGCAAACAGTACGGAGTGGAGATGGGAGCCACAGAAGAGGTGGGAGGAGTAAATAACAACAATCAACCAAACCGAGAATGGAGAGTTAGAGAGAATCTGAGCCAAAAAAGCTAGTCAGACACCTTCCATGAGTGGGCTTTTATGTGCAACCACGTTCGTCTTTCTCCCATACGGCTTTCTGGATGAACAGTTGATTTCCCTTATTGCATCAGGGGTTTGAGGGGTTTTTTCCCCCCGTTTTTTATACTCTGAGAGGATTGCAGAACTGCTTACTCATTCCTCCCAAGTTTGTGCTGAGTGTTTTCAGCTGGTGATGAGAATCTGAGAGGGCTAAAGCCTTCCCTTAAGTCTGTCCTGAACCACGCTGTGTTGAGCACTGAGCCCATGTCAAATCCAGTGTGACCTTCATCACAACAAATGGCCTGACAATCAATGTTAAGCCTAAACCAAGTCTATTACACACCCAGGAAAGGCAGGTCATGTGACAAGTTTTGCTCTGGAGCCACGTAGCCATCTTCTGCTTTTCTTTTATAGTTTTTCTGCATCTCAAGCGGTGTACCAAGCAAATGATCACCTGTAGAGTCACTGGAGAAGATGAGAGTGAATGCATTTCAGTGATCAGGTTTCATTAATGTTTTGTTTCGAGAGATTGCAAGAGGAGCTAGGCGTGACCAACGCTTGTTGAAACCTATCAAGCCTATCAAGCATTAACAGTAGGCTAGCAAAAAACAAGGAGTACAACACTTAGTGAGCTGCACTTAGTGTTTGAGAGTTGTTGAATCCAATTCTCTAGTCACATGGCAGTCTTTAGGGTATAAAGATCTGCAAGAGCTGCAATAAATGCACAACATGTTTAACTAAAAAGCAACATTTTAAGAGGCGTTTACATGACGGCTGCTCGTAAAACTCTTTTTTGTTGGTAAGGTATTGTCAAGTAAAAAACAAAAAAATGCTATCTAGTTATCACTTAAAAAGACGATTATTTTGTTTTGCTGTTCTATCGTAGTAATTCTGAGTGCAGCAGTGCTACAGTAATGGAGTTGTGAGAAAGGACACAGTAGAGTTACTGTACCATCACACCAACAAGCTTTTGAACTCAAAATGTACAATTGTGAGAATGTTCAAATTGTGAGAAAGAGGAGAGAAGGGATTGAAAAAAAAAAGAGGTAGATTGAAATCAGCAGTGCTGCAACCACACAGGGCCTCTACACTCAATTAGCATTCCTGACAGCACTATGCACCGGCAGCTGGATTCATTGTAGACATGCACGTGTTGTGCTAACACCCAGCGAATAAATACAGTCCAGTTAAACAAAGAGTAGCACAGCTTTCCCCTCCCCACATCTCCTTCGGCGTCCCTCTCCACCTTGTTTTCCCTCGGCCTCTCTCTCCCTCACATAAACAGAGAATGAGAGTGAGAGAGAAACAAAGCCCTCGTACCACACACACTTACACAGCATCTCTGTCTGAGTTGGTTCCAGATGAATAAGGCAGAATACCAAGTGGCCCACTTATACGCTACGCAGAGACAAATAGACCAGTCAATCACTGCAGGCTGCTGTTGAATAACAAATGCTCTCTGCTGTGTGTTCATATGCCTGTGTGAAAGAGGGGCATAAGACAGCTTTTTTTTCTATATGTTATTCCACAAACGCGTCTCTGTGTATTTACACGGTGCTACAGCACGTGCAGCAACTCCAACTCCAGCTGAATGTGACGTATTTTCTAATATTACAGCAAATCCATTAGATGTTGTGACTGTTAATGAGAGCTAGTTAATGCGAATAAGAGAAGTGGCTGTTTTAAAAAAAAAGGATTCTTTGACACAAAAAACTGGCGTATCACACTTGAATTTGGCTGCCAAGTCTCCATGAAGTCTATGGAGTCTTTGTGTGGAGCATCGAAGGACTGCTTAAGACCAGTTTCATTTATACCTGCTCTCTCTTCAACACAGAGGTACATGCACTAGCCTCCCACTGCCTGCCTTTCCAGAGTACACTGCAGTGAGCCTGTCAGAACCAAATGACCGGTAGAAGAGGTCACTGAAGAGGTCCAAACAATACTACTTAACAAAATGAAAGCTTCTCCACTGGGACTGGAGCATCTGATTGACTGCAGATACAAAACATTCACAACTCCCACAGTTGGAAATGCTACACTGCTCAGCAGTACACAAAAACTTGACAAATGTATTCAGCAAGACTGAGCGGCATGAAGCTTTCTGTTATCTACAGGTAAAGGCAACATTGTTAACCTAAGGTTGTGGTGATCACTTCCAATATAAACTTTCTGCCGTCAGACTGCAGGGCCGTAGTGGTGTCTCCTCTTATCGGATGTGTCAGGTGGACGCTCATAAATAAGCAACACCAGCAAAAAGACTGAAGTCTATGGTCCAGTATGACTGAAAACTGTGAGAAAGTGACCAGTTTCAACCCATGGGGGCTGCGTAGGAACTCGGGAATTTAGGAGGTAAGAAATGTAGAGGTCAAGATAAAGATACTGCTGGATAGAATAACACATGCAAATGTGTCTGAAATCATTTCATATATGAACTGAAAGTGTAAAAACTGCTTTCATTTGCTTACAAATTCCGTAAACCAAATCCATACTGTAAGTGGATGACACCCAAGCTGAAACTACTTTCAATTCAAGAAAATAATACAGCTAACAAAACAAAAAGCTAATTTTTTTAATGAGGGGAAAGAATGTGTAAAGTGTGCTTGAAATTCTAATCAGTGCAGTCACAAGCATGACTTCAGCCTCATCAACACCATCTGCGGGGGCAGAAAATCCCAGTTTAGTCTCAACGTGTCACACATTATTTTATCTCCATCCCTGCCCTCTGGGCACCAAGATGTGTGACTTTTCATGCAATTTTCCCAACAATGTGTCAGCAGACATTCCAAAACTTCAAAACTGTAAGATGCAATAAGGTGAGAGTGAATTCAAGGTTGGTTTTTTTTGGCAGGGCGTAGGCATTTGTAATAACATTTTAAAGAGAAATGTAAACTCGGCCGAAAAGAGAAATAGTTGATTACTTTACTTAGTTACTATTACTTGACTTCATTTTTTTTTGTTAATTGTTTTGCTAATTTACAAATGAAACTTGTGTTTTATTAACAAAAACTGTGTTTTTTTTGTCTGTAATTGTAGTAAGGGAGTTAGTCTTCATGACTAAAACCCAATAGGTATCCATGGTCACCAAGCATGGCTGTTAACCAATAGCAAGGCTAGGGAAATAATTATTCAATTTCATATTCCCCGAACAGACTGAAAAGCAGTGGCAGTTATTCGACTCAAGGTTTTAAAACAAATTAACAATATAATTGTCATATCTATTTTGTCCATATGCATGGCTGCATCAGTGAAGTTATAATACATATGAGTCTGGCACATTATAAGGTGTTGGAAGGTGCGTACTGCATTTGCGGGTGGTATTTCCTCACCATGTGGTGGATGCGCGAGACTCAAAAGGTTTGATTACACAACAAGGTGTTTCTTTGTGGTTCATTTTACTGGCCCTATTTCTGTCCCTTTGACGACATACATCCATACTGTTTATAAAGCAACAAAAGCTCGCACCCGTTTGCGCCTGCATCACTCTCATTATGCACGCTGAAACCGACAGGCGGCTGAAAAGAAAATGCATGGAAAATTCTACAAGGAATGAAACCCTTTCAAACACCTGATATGTAGAACACAAATCAAGGGCATTATTTTACTGTGGCAAACAAGACAAGTGCAATGTTGTCAATAAGGCTGTGAGTAAGTCTGCAAGTCCGAGTCCATTAAAAAAACAAAGATGATGCAAGTTCCCCAGAAGTGGAGCATCGCTTGTACAAACAAAGACCTACCTTGGTTTTCGGAGCAGGCTCAAGAAAAATTCACTGAAGGTTGGCTTGTTCAGAAAAATATCGATTCAGTCATTGGGCGAGCCCAGCAAAGGCTGACACCAAGGAGACAAGGTTGTTTATAGGGCAAGACTTTAGGAAATGCAATGAGAAGAAAGAGAAGATGGTGACGCAAAAGAGCCAAATGTTCAAGTCGAGGGAGGATTTCAAGGTCAAGAGATGAAGTGTTTTGTAATGTTCCGAGTTGAAAGAATTGAAGACGGAGAGGTCTGAAGACACACAGTAGCTGGAAAAAGGGAAAAGATAGAAACCAACTATTGCAATGCATGCACACTTTGAAAGAGGTTGCCACACTGTTGTATAACACGTGGAAAACTATATACCTTATGGAAAATGTAACACATTAACTGGACATTATTAATAAATAGCACTGTTTTTTTCATAAAGACTGTTGATGTGGAATACTGTAGTATGGCAACCTCTCACTAAAGAAACACTGCAGAGTGAAATGAGGAAGAGTAGGAGAAGCAGACTTTAACCAGCAGCCAATTAGGCCCATTGATACAAAAGTAATGTGACAAAGGCCTGATACTGTATGCCTTTAATATTAAACCCTGATTTAATTAACATCTTACAGGGACGAGGACTAATAATACTGCAGAGTCAGAATCAAAGAAAAAAAAAAAAACCCAAAGTGTCAGGGTTGTACAGGATTTGTTGTCTGGGTTCTGGTATGTGGAGTTTAAAATAATTTACAATGCAATACTTAACAAGGGGCTTCTGTAGTGCGAAATAATTAATTCTGGTGTCTTTGATCAGGCCGCTTGTGCAGTCCTTTCCTCCACTCTGCACACTCTCACAAAGCACACACATTTAATAGATCTCAGGAAACACATGTTGCGATGCTCCCCTGGTGCCACACACACACCTCCACCTGTCATCTCTCAAACCAGCGCGGTAAAGCCAGTACCGCTCCCCACAGGCAACACCGCGAAAGCCGGAATCAGTGCCCCTATCCTCTCCTCTTCTCGCATCATCATTTGTTCTCCCCTCTCAAAGAGCGAGGGATCTCTCTGCTTATCTCGGCATGCCTGTCATGCCGACAGAGCAGTTATTATCGCCTGCTCCTTGCTTGAGTCTTCCAAGAGCCAAAGGAACACCTTGCTAATCAGCCCCTTACTGTCATACCTAGTCATATTCTGTCTAGCTAACATGGCAGTCAACATAGCAAGGGCAACAACACACAGCCAGAGATACACTTTATCACCAGATGAAACAGTGTCTGGTTAAAAAAAAAAAAAAAAAAAACAGTAAAGAAGAACAAGAGGGTGATACAGCTTAACTCAGCACCCACTTCTTAACTAGCAAACAAAGACTTATGCAAACAAGTCTATTAGCCTGTCACCCTGCCTCTGCCCCTGTTTAAATCAAGCCTGTGAGGAGTGAATGCTAATTGTGCATAATCTCCATGTTTCCAAAGCTAAGGCCTACCACACAGACGATTCTTAAACATTTTTTTGAAAAAGCGCACCTTTAGTCTTTTATGATCATATTTGGTGAGCATCACTGCAAAGACGGTAAAATTAGATGCAGTTTAATCTGCCGAATGTAACCTTACTTAACCTTCACCATAACAAAATTGTTCATTTTGCAGCTCCTTGCCAAAAAGTAAGGACATTACCATTTCACAAGGTAATTTGCAATGTTAAATGAACATTAAGCAGCTTGGTTATACCTAAGCAATGTCTGTGAAAACATGTATTTTTCAGCTCCAACAGTTGTGCTTAGTAGCATTATATTACGTCATAATTATATTACAATAAACACATACTGTAAACCCAGGAGATACAGTGAGGACACTCGATACCTTCCTACATACTCTCCTTTGATGCCAGTCCCTCTGCAGGTGACCACATGGCAAGGACATGGGACTTAAATCACCGTTTCTCCTCGCAGCATGTGTTAGCAGTGCCTCGGGAGCCAAGTAGCCAATCTCCTGTTGAACTCTACTTGCACAATCTGAGGTGTTACTATGACTAATGTTTGAGTAACACACTGTTAGAAGAGGAGTGAATGCTAGCTCTGCTTAAGTGAGGTAATAAGTCCTTGTCAACAAATGTTTTCTCTGTTTTTATGCAGTGATGTGTTAACAAAGTTTTACAGTTTGCAAAAGCAAAAATGTGGAAAATGGTTCCTGAGGCTCTAATGTGATGCTGTTACAGCAACAAATTATTTATGCAAAAATATAGCCATCTAGTCAGCTTCAGAGATAAATTTAGGCTTTAGTAGAGTAGAAAATTAAATTTTCTCTAATTGAGAGACTGTATGAACTTCAGTGAGCTGCCCAACAAACACAAACATAAAAACCATTACATTACATAATCTGAGTTGCTGAATTCCTCAAACTTTTGCAGATGGAAACAGCTTCTTACTGCCACTGCAACAGCAGAATAGCAAAGTTGCCTGTGCTGCATTCATTTTACAACTGTGAGGCCTTGTTCCAGCTATCCACTTGCACCACACACGCCACTTAAGCACACTCAACCTTCTGTGTCGTTCATGTCATTAAAGAGAACAATTTTTACTTACGGTCATTGCAAAATGAGCCTCCATAGGACGTCATGGTGCAGTCGCAGGTGAAGCCCTCCCACTGCTGGAGACACACCCCCTGATGGTAGCATGACTCCTCCGTACAGGTGGTACTGGGTCCTAAGGGAATAACCAAAGACATAGTTTAGTGATGAGCTCTGATTCTATTGACATATTAAAAACAATACATTATGCACAGAAGCTCATTCATAGGTACATGTTATATAATAGCTTTTTCAGCTGACGCAGAAACAAACTGTTGCTATGGTAGTTGTGCGGAAGTCCAAATCACTAAGCACTGGCAGCTAAGGGAACTCTATTAAGCAAGCATTTTGATGTTCATTAAATCACTCCCCATGTTGTGAAAGACCTGCTACTGCTATACTGCTGTCAATCACACAAAGAGTAAATACTCTTTACTTGCTGCAGGTTAAGAGTGACTGGTGAAAGAGTTAAGCGATAAGCAGTATTCAACGAATAGTTTAAAGGATCACTACTATAAAATTGAATACTAATGTAAATGTCTTACATTTTGAGACCGTGATGAGATATACTGAAGCTGCTGGATGTGTGTGAAGGCAACTGATAAAAGATTAGATAAATGAACATGATAAGTTAATACTGTATATCAAGGCTCTATAATCATGATCTTGGTTTATGCCTTGAATGAATTCTATGTCCTTCAAGCATAGTTAATCACTATGAACTTCTTAAATAAAACCCAAACTCATTGATTTTGAAGCTAAGTCTTACTACTAGATCCAGTGTTTGCAACTGCACACAGTAACTGTGTTTTTCCACAGACTCAAAGTGATTAGATTAATGTCAGTTAGAAATATACTCAGATTAAATTTTACATGAATTCAAGGTTGAAAGCTGGTGTAATCGTCATGCCAGGGGTACATTTTAATTTGAAATGACTAAGGTCTTAGAGACAGCTTAGTTCAGCATCTCTTGTATATTTGTGTGTGTATTTTGAGGGGGTGTTCCCTCCCACTGTCATGGATGGCTGAAGACTTTTAAATTGTCAATTAGAAACTCCATCATTGTAATTTCTCTGTGGAATTCCAGCCACTTACTTAGACAGGCGACGCGGCAGATTGCTTTGAGACCATAGATTTCCACTGAAAATTACACATACAGTAGTACTGACCAAACGGGCATTGTCACATGCCAAGGCACGATTTAGAAAATAATTTACAAAGTGTTCGCCTTTGCTGACCGCGTATTATTAAGAGCTAATATAACTGATGGAAACTTTTCATTAGAACCTGATTTTCAATTGTTTCCGAAATTAGATGGAAAAAGCTGAAAAACAGATATAAGATTAGGATGCAGATCAGGGCTTATGCAACAGAATTGGTCGAAAATTAAGTGTGTGTGGTGGTTGTCATGTTGCTGGTGGTAGAGATTCTCATTAAAATCTCAATTAAACACAAACATTTCCAAAGAACCATGGTTCAGTGCCAGACTAATTTGTTTCCGCATAGATAAACAGACATCTCACTGTGCCATTTACAAATGGCCCAATTAAAAAAAAAAAAAAAAGACCCCCACCCCACAAAACCTGTGGAAAGAAAATAAATACAACTAAAATAAGAACAAAAAAACACATCCATCTATGACAGCTTATACTTTGTGACCTAAACAGCCAATTTCAATTCAATGTCATTTCCTTTTTATTAGCTTGCCCCGTTAGCTGTTCCTAACCGTGCTAATTGCCCCAATTAATTACTCACTCATAAAAAGCTTCCTTAAGGAGCTAATTAGGCATATTGTCATAATTAATAACCAAGTCATGTAATCACTTTCTTACTCTTCCTTCAAGTATTGATTGGCCACAGACTACCTGACTGAAAACCAGTTTTTAGGAGCCTTGGGTTTGTTGGAGCATAAAACTCCATCTGCTGCATTTGCTCCAAATACAATATAGGAAGCCACTACACTGAACACCACAGTAAAAAAAAAAAAAAAAATGTCACTTGCGTGTACGATTAACAGCTGGATTATAAAGGAAACATCTGCTCACAAAGTAGCAGTGAAGAGCAGAGCAGAGCGCTCAACTGGAGGTCTGGTTGAGTTTTTTGTTTATAATAAAATGAATTCGAAAGGATGCAAACGACTTGTGCTTGTTTTACTTTACCTTTCATGTTTTGATAGGTAATAATCCTAAAATCATTTCTTTAAACATGGATGACTATAAATATCCATGCTCCCCTGGTTACAACAGCTATAGCTTTTTCTTTTTCTTTTTTTTTTATCCACAAACTGTACAGATATTTAGCTCTTATTTATGGCCTTCTGTCTCAGTAGCTTCCTTATTGAGCAACACTGAGTCAGCAGCAATGTTTATTTAGCTGTACTTCAACTCTTGGTTTCACTCTCCTTCCTTTTTCCCCTTCTTGTTCTTTGTTGTTGTTGTGATCCGCTGAGTCAGTAGAGAACTACAAGAACACGCTCTGTGTTCTGGCCTTTGTCTGCCTCTAAGTCTTGAGAGACCAGACCAGCAGGCACCTCTGACCACTCTATATCCCCAGTCCACAAACTAACAGTGACCTCAGAACCAAGTCAGTCAGGACTTTGGCAGTGATCCATGGCCAGGACACCACACCATTCTGGAAAAGTCATCTTCATTACTCTTGCTATGGCTTCAGTAACCCAGAAATGTGCCAACGTTTCCTAACTGGCTTTGAACTGAATAAGATTAATCAAAACAGAAAAAAAAACTATTATATATAAAACTGTTACTTAACTGAAATAATGTCCATAGAGTTTAGCTTCTCTGGTGCAGAGCAAAAAAAAAAATATTCAAATTATGAATTTCCTTATAAATGAAGTATTCGAAATGGATGTATTCGTGTTATATTAGCGAGGGAATGCATGGATTTACAACAGCCTCAGGTCGAGGTATCCTATTATCTGTCAAAAAGGCCCAGCCTTTAAAACTGGTCAATTACTACTGCTCTCTGGCACACGCAATCATTAACTAATATTAGCATGATGATAGCTTAATGCAGTTTTAAACTGTGTTTAGAGCAAAGTAATTGCGGTGTATAACTGTAGGCAGGTAATAAGGCTGGCTGGCAGAAGAAGCAGTGTTAGAGATTGAGGGGGGGAGCTGGATCAGTGCTGCATCGAGTTGGCCAGTGCGGCCCTCAGGGAAATCAAGTCTGTGCTCTCTGACGCTCAGTGCGCCATTGAGACGTGGTGGTGTGAGGGGGGTGGGTATTGTGTGTGGAAGGGAAAATGCTATTGCCAAAGTCCACTGCTATGCTCAGGATTAACTACCTGGAGCCACGCAGCCTGAGATGAGACACGGTGGCGAGCTGCGTACAGCAGAGGTGAAAAACACAACAAACGCCAGATTGATGATGCCAAAGCCAATGAGGGTTTGGTGTCACTGAGATTAGCCACACTGACAATAACATTAGAGGAGAGAGATACTTCCCTCATGCAGGTTTTATGGGGCAATAGAGGGGATATACAGAGGGCATACAATAAGCTCAGATGGAAAAGTCTCACCAGAGTTGGAAGAATATGGGCGTGGTTTATGCCATAAATCAGGCGCAGAAAAATGCACCAAGTTACTGTAATGGTATCTTGTTATTGAACGCTCTGTGGGTGTAGCAGTTGTACGTAATCAGATCATGAAGGGAAACAGATTCAATGTATAATTATACATATAAAAATTTTAAAAAACTGTTTAAAGAAGGGAATCATCTCATCTAATGAACTGTTAATGAACAGTCATAACATTTCTAATTATTTTCATCTTAGCCATCTGTGAGGAGAAATTCATTATAGTGAGAAATGGCTGTAACTAATAGTAAGACCACATGAATAAATTGTAAGCTACGAGAAACACTTGAAACCAATGTCATTTGATTTCCCTTGTTGATTCACAGGAGAGGTGTTGCTTATTTACCATTTAGTTTCGAAACAAAACGAACTCCCTGGCTAATTTAGTTTACTAAGTGGAAAAAAAAGTGCTCACCATCGCAGCCTCGTTCCACCTGGCCCACCCTGTGGAGGGCATCTGCGATCAGGTCGGGCAGTCTCCCATTCAGGTCCACGGAGGCCAGACAGCCCTGGTACCCGTCCCGGGACGCAATCAGCTTGGGCAGATTGCTGTACATGTTCTTTGTCACGCCACCGATGTACAGCTCCCCTGCAAACACATGAAAAAACACATATGAAACATTTGGGTTTTTCTGCTTTATTTGGACAGTTATCGTAGCCAGAGACTGGAAAGGCACGGGGGGTCAGAGGGGATGATAGCTAAGGGTCTGGGCTGGACTCGAAACCAGGCCACTGTGGTAAGGATTCAGGGTATTACATGGTATGTGCTCTACACGGCGAAGTACCGGGGTGCCTCTAAAAATATATTTTTTAATGATTTAAAAAAAAAAAAATTCGGATTACTTGTACTCAATATTCATCACTTGGGCAACATTTAAACCCTAAAAATAACCACCAGCATGGAGGCATAAAAATAGATGTTATAAGACAATGACAAAAAAAAAAAAAAAAACAGTCAAGAAAGTGTTTAAATTTGGTTGAAAAATCCTGTTTTTAATTAAAGTTCATCTTTGTGACTAAATTTACTCATCAGGTATATCCTAACTCTTATCATTTAGTACATCATTTCTGTATAAACACAAATGTCAATTATGTAATTTATTTGCATGGCTTCTATCTTTTTTTTTTTTAAAAGGGGCTGGTGACCAAGGGGACAGAGCTGAGATCTGCTAATGCAAACGCTCCACTGAGCCATCTGTCCTTAGTTTGTTTATTCCTAAATCACTTGTTTGACGTAAAATGTCTCCTCAGTGTTGCTGATGACTAAAGGCCAAATGAGCACGGTTTCTGACCCATTCGCAGAGTGCGCTGTTTGCGCCTGAATAAGACTGCGCATTGGTGTAGCTGTTCGTCTGGGAAAGATTCCAGATGCAGGTAGCAGACAGTAAACATTACAGTCACCAAGAGAGAGACGACTGACATTTTAAAGCCAGGCAGTGTGAATGTTGGAAGCTATGCTCCTGAGAGACGTCCCCTGACAAAATGCTTGTCATTACAGAGGTGATTGCTTGAATTAAAGCAGCAGCTCTCAGTTGACGTGGATAGATCGTACAGCATCGAGCCTGTACTACTAAGAGTGACGTCTGATGCTTCGGTGAAACTATACGCTGTAGCCTTCGGGGAGAACACCACAGCAGCACTTTCTCATAAAATATCAAAATTTGTGAATCTTCAATGAGATGATAAAGCTGAATTTTGGGACATCTCAGCACTCAAGTACAATTAAGGTCTCTTTACATTAAAACATAAAAGGAAATATCTATCCACTTTTAAGCCCAATTATTTTCTCTCTTCTTCTCTCAACCTTCTGTTCTGTAGAGTTGTGCAAAAATGCCAAGTGAAATTATGAAAAACACAAAGAGGCCTTTGATGTAAGTGCATATGAATAAACACGGTTTGAAATGCTTCAGGCATTTCTCATCATCAAAACTCCTACTTTATGCTTTATCTTTAAGTAGGCAGAAAATGAACATCCAGCAAAACCTTTCACACAGAGGTTCAGATCCTGCTACACAGATAGAAAACTGAAAAAAAAATGATATTTTTAGCAGCTAAAAAACAACTTTCAACTTTAGCACCCTGAGAAGCAATGAGCCACGAGGTCAATTATATGTGGACTTTGTGTAATGGAATGAGTCAATGATGTTTGCCAACTTCTCTCTAGAATTAATGAGCACTTGACACTTCATATTTCCCAGCTGGGGCCGCCGGGCATTATAATCAATACAATGAATTCATTAGCTGTCCGACTGACTGATGTCCTGAAATCACGGCTCAAATAACCATTTAGCAAATATGAAATTATTGGTATGTAGTTAATCTTAAAAGAGCAAACAGGGCATTTCCTGCAGAAGTCAAGAGTGGGTTTGAGATCCCGCTGGATGACTGCATAACCTGAGTAGACGAGAGAGGAGGGAGGGCTGTACCAGATGTACTGTAAAAATTAGTCATGCAAGTTTTGTTTATCATTCGGTGGAGTAAAGACTACAGAAGATGAATAAATATGCAGCACACATACACGCACCCACTCAGAGAACTGGGCTCTCATTGTGTTCGGTTAGGAGTTGAGTACTTCTAATTTAAATTTCAGATTTCTTTGGTAAAGTTTTCACATTCTTCATCATTTGGACTGTTCACAGCTTCTTCTATAGCATACATTACCGCCTGCCCATGTAATGCATGCTGTGCATGTAACGTATCTGAATCCTTTAATAACCAGGCTGGCATGTGAGAATAAGTCACACAGTGCACTGACCCATGTCGAGCTACGTGGACTCATTCGTGTGATTTCATTCACATTGTAGTGTCGAACTTGTGTATTTCATTAATTGAAGTGAAGAATTAACCTCTTTTAGTACATTCTTTATGTTGTGATCCAGAGAAAATAATTCTCATCAAAGACCTTTTATTGCTATTTTGCCCATAAATTATATATCTACCAGATAATGTCCTATTCTGCATAGCCGTCCCATAATTATGTGTTCGATAACGACATCTAGTGATTGAACACTGCGTCATATTTTAACATACAAGTGACAGGATGGAGACAATCAGAGGAGTAGTTTATATCGACCGAGTTCACATAGAGAGGTAGCGTTAGACTGCTCTTTCGTAAACCTAACCGTATATTCATCACTGTAATCAAATGGCCTCTAACAAAACGACTTATTTTAGCGCAAACTATGATCTTTCCCTAAACCTGAGACGTTTCAGTGACTAAACCCCTAAACGTCAACCGTAACATAAACACGACAGCAATTTCCAACATTTCGACATCATCTCTGCCATTTTGTGCGATTTCTTTCTCCTCTTGTAGGGGTGGGAATAGAGGAGACACTCCTGTAGGTTGCATCAGTGGGTAGGGACAAAGAACCTACGTTGGCCCTTCAGGTTGGATGAAAACATCTCAGTGTGAAACACTGACTCATATTGTGGTTATATGCACATGTTTATATGCCCTCTAGGTTATCAAACGATGATCATATCAGTTGAGTTTACACTGACATGGTGTTTAATGCTATTTATATAACTTGATCTATGTGTTTTAGCTTGCAGTTTTTGGGGCTATTTTTTACAGAACGATGAGTAACCATTTTCCTCCCAGCCAAAAACCGTGTCCTGGTCTGGCTTTGCTGTCCCAGCTGTGATGAATGCCTGTGCTGCCCAAGAGCTCAGAGCGACACAAGACGGGACCAATTACAGCCTCCCAGACATCACCAGAGAACGACACCTCCACAGCTCTACGGTTATCATAATGATCTCTCAGGGGTCGGTGGGAGGAGTTGGGATGCTATGATACTGGACCCTGGAGAGCCTCTGACAGTGCACTCTTGGAGAGCACACTGACTTTACATCTAAACCAAACAATCGGGCTTTTCAGAGGTTTTTACCGTGAAATATAGATCTCTGTGCTGACGGTTTCATTTGTCTGCAGTGGTGTTAAAATCTCCCATGTCCAGTTTTGCAGGTCTGAAAATGGAATCTGTGAATCCTCAGAGAGATGATCTTAGGACCTATGACAGCTAGTCAGAACTTAGCAGTCGATTTAAGGCAAACAGCAGCTTGAAATATATTTTCAGTTTTCGGGAAACGTTAAAAGTTTACTCTCTTGGGGATGAAATGTGTAAGTCCCTTGTCTGTGTTATTCATATTTTGTCAAACAACTTTCCAATTTCAGACAACAGAGAACACTGTAGCTCCAGTTTCACTATTTTCATTGTCTTAGAGTTATCTGCAAGGAAACAAATTTCATGGGTGTAAGACCCATGACACCCAAATAACCACCCAAACACTGTTTAATGTCTGATGTGCTGCAGACGGAAATGGAGTATGGAATTTGTGAAAAGTTGAAAAGTTAACTTTTGTAGCACGTTTTTTCTTTTTTTTTGTTTAAATCCAATAGCAGTGTTAAACTATTCATTTTAATCGGTCAGTACACCTTGTCAACCCAGAACAAGTCCTGTATTTCATCCTTGCCTGTAATTGGCTCCCAAGTGAAGTGATGGTGTTGCAGTCTTTGGCCATATCTAGCAATCCTGCGAAATACATTATTTATATTCATCATTAAGAGAAGTTTGATAATAATAGCCGTGAATGCACAATGCTTCCTCTCATACTCTAAACAATACTCAGCTCCCACTTGCCAATTCCCTGGTGAACACAAAGCCGACCATTAACTTTCATTAAACGCTCTATTAAGAATCGCTGCCTCCCTCTTGAGTCCTCGCTCTCTCCTCTCTCTGTTGCTTGTGTTGCTTTGCTCTCATGCTGGCTCTAATTGACAAAGATTGAATGATTGCTGATGAGAGACACAAACACACACACGCGCGCACACGCAACATGCTATGGGCTGTGCAAATGAATGACTTTTAGGCGGCGGTGGTGTGTGTTACAGGCAGAGCTGGGACAATGGCAGTCAGCAGGAGGATGGAGAGAATCTGTGATTGCTAATTACACAGGCGCTTCGATCTGAGAAGACACCACAACAAGACGATTGGTGTAGAGAATAAATGTTGACGCTGCTTGCTCGTTAATTGCCGATGCTAAATTATAAGTTGTGTAATTACGCCGTGTTTTGTGTTTCTCGGTTTTGCATGCGTGTCTATTTGAAAACAAAACGATATAGCAAAGGATGTTTGGAGTTCTGCGAGGAAAAATAAGATTGAAGGCAACTCAAAGCTGTAATTATTTGATACTGTAGTGGCGTGTTTTCACTAACAGGTGCAGTTGTATTGTAACCACAGGTGGTGCAACTTATTTTAAAGTCCTTCTGTCTCTCTTTTCTACTCTTTCCAAGTCGCTGAAAGGAAGCATGGAGCTACTAATGTCACTAATGTTTATCTGTGTCTGTCATGCAGTGAGTACCGTTTCTGGATTGCAACGTGATGTGTGGAAATTATTAACAAAACAAACAAAAACAAAAAATTATGTTTTTAAAGCAGATTTTGGCAGAAAAAGTACTGTTTTACTCCATGTTTATGAGCAATGAGTTCATTATTGTTCTTTGAGACACAAGCAATCTAGTCAAACCCATATCAGCAAAAATGGGATATCTGCAGCTGCCTGACAAAATACGATAATTGTGCATTTGCAACGACAGCAATGTGTTGAGCTTCTACAATCTGGCTACAAAGGCTTTCGTGGTTATAGCGTAGCAGCAGATGAGTGCATATTGTATTACTAGTTACCTAAAAAACCTGTGTACAATTCCATGGAAACTAATAAACTGCAGTAAAAGTTTGTTTTGTTTGGCTTCAGGCCCACAAAACATTTAATGACCACAAAATATTTCAACTGGCATTAATTTTCCGACACAAAATCACTGGCATTTACAAATTAGCACTGCCATGCTGCCCTGTATGTGTTTATCTACTCATTAAACAGCATCATTTTTGATTCGTTGGCCTCCATCAATTTAGTTGTGCTTTTTACACCGCTGTACATTTAATTAACATCTAGAGGCCGCACTTTATAGCATCACTAATGCCTTTTAGCTGCTGTACGATCATTTATGGCACAGCCTGATACGTTAACACAATACGACGGCAGCTAACCCATAATTGGCCCGCAGGGATACGGAACTGCATACTGTATTCATGTCATATATGTTACTGTTTGTCACATTCACAGCTTTTCAAAAACCCAACAAAAAAAAATCAGTTGGCACGTGTGTCCTTGAGAGATGTGTGCGCCGGTGCCTGCCTGTGACACTCTGAAAGATTGTATAGTTACACAGACAGGCGTCATTACACACTTTCATGCTTCCATTCTCCCTCTATGAAATGTCACTCCATATTCAGTGTCTTTTCACTTTGCCTCGGCTGCACTTCGGTTTTTCTCACTTTGTTCAGTCACTATCTTTTACTCTCCATTTTGCCCATATTTGTCTTCGTCTCCCTGCCCTTTCATTTACTTCGCTCGCTTGTTACTTTCCCAATGCCCTCACCTTGTCTTTCTTTATCTTCTCTTCCTATCCTTCTTTATTTGCTTGTCTTGAGTTTGTACTAAATGATATCGAGCCTAAATAACAGCACAGGTCAGTTGTCTACAGCTTTTATCTGTGGGCGTTACTGGTGAATTTTATTGCACCTGGCAGAAATGAATGCGCAAAGACTGCACTATTGAATTAATAATGACTTAAGTGGTGCTTTTTATATGTGGTGGACTGGAGCTGAATTAGCAACTGCTTGTGGGCTCACAGAAATCCTGGTTTACATATTATATCCAAATCAGTTTGTTTTCAGTTTGGAATTCTGTCCTACAGCTAAATCGCATATGTAGTGTCCAAGCAGCTTTTCTATTATTCACTGTCCAAACCGCTCCAGGATTCAATTGCAATCGGGCTCTGCCTTTCAGCATATGAAAGGAAAAAGAATTGTAATTTATTTTATGTCAATTTATAAGATTGATGCATTGTCAATACAGGGGCATTCTGAAAGTTTTCATATTCAAAACAGCAGGAGATTGAGGCACCTTGTCTTATGTAAGTCAATTTTTAACAGCTCTCACTGTGAAATAGTTTGACTTACCATCGTCCTGTATTACTTGCCTTACGATACAAATTATTTCTGTACAAGCAGCAGAATATTTTGAAATCTGTGTCTGAAGGAATCATTATTTTCTTTTTGAAAATGACTTTCTTCCATCTTAAAAGAGGCCCTTTTGCATTTTACTTGACAGTTACTGAAAACAAGGCTTTGTTTCCTGGCCCATCTGCCAGCAAAAAGAGCAGTGGGTTTAATTGGCAACCGCTTATCTGTTCTTTAGTACGGAAGAAACAGCATGTGACGAAGTCTGTTTTCTAGTTGTAACTTGGTTTGTTTTTGCTTTTTCGTTACATGCACGCAAGAATGTAAGCATTTTGTTTAATACTTTTTTTTTTTTAGGTTTACTCTTTTCACTATACTTTTACTACGTTTACTATATTCCAAAGGGTGCAAAGAGGCGTCACGGCCACGAATAGTTTCATTTTTATAAATGACAAAGTGAACATTACCACTACAGTTGCAAATTATATTTTCACTATTCAAAATACTTAAAACTATAAAATATCACCGAACCAAATAGTCACACATTTCTAAATTCTATAGGAAGAAGAAGGATTGATGGATTATCTCAATGAATGTTGTCAAACAACTTACTGATTATTTATCTGATTTATGAGAACTTTTCAGCACTAATTGTGATTACTTACTGCGTAACTTTAAATGTCAGTCATGTGGATGGGCATTCGAAAATCCAATTAGATAAGTCTGTACAAAAGTGGTAACGAAAGCACTGAGCATAAACTGTACACACACCTGCAAGCAGCACACAGTAAAAAGTGCCGTCTCTATCTCGACTCCTCCTCTGGAGAAGAAGCTGTGTTTTGATGAAAGGGAGCAATGAGGCAGGAGAAAGGACAGAGCGGCTTGGAAAAATGGTCAAAGTTCTGAGTAATGCCATAGTAAATTGTAATGTAAGACAGGTTAGAAAGAGAAGAAAAGCTAAAACATGCCACTCTATTGCAGCACTCAAGCTACCTAGCCCATCATTTATAGAGCACTGACACTGAGCAGAAAAATAGAGGGGGTAGAGAAGGACATGGGAGGGAAATGAATAAAAAGGAAACAAAAAAAAAAAAAAACATAAAGAAAGAAAAAAAAAAAGACAAGGCGAGGTGAAGCTTTTTGAAGTCCCAGAACCTTTTTGGTGATTTATATCTTTAAATCAGTTAACTACACAAGTAATTAAAGAACAGACTATAGTAGAAAGACTTTGTACAAACACATACTGTTTTGTAACAAGTTTTTTACCTGATGATGATGATGTACATGTGCAATATATAATTGGGTTTGCACCTTTTTCAGCACTTAAGACACATGAGATAATGGTGATAAGGCACTCACTAATTAAAATGAATACATTAGAATGTGTGTTATTGATTTAAAAAGTTCATATGCGGATGATAACAGTTATCAAAATCACCAACTGTGCTGATGATGAAGCAGATTAAGGGGAATTAATTGGCCATAGTAGATGAACTTAAGAGATGCCTCCGCTGTCATTACCCACCTAAAGCTTCCCATCCAGTGTTGCCATGCCAAGTGACTGGAGTAGCTGCTGGAGACATTTATACAATCTGACATGAGGCGCTAATGCTGTTGTGCTGCATGTGACTTGCTTAGTTATTATTATGCAAATGATTTCAGCCACTGCTTGGCAGATCTAAATTGCAATGCGTCCTCCCTCTCTGTCATTTACAACGCTACACCAGGTGCAAACTAAAGTGTTATTGAATAGAAAATAGAATAGTCCGCGTGTCGCACTACATCCTGTACACAGGCACAGGCACTCGGAATGATGTTTCCTCGCTTTTCTCTTCCTTGAAGCCAGATTTTAACCTTCTGTCCAAACCTGGTTCACGGCTCATGTCAACTCAAAAACCACATGTTATGAAGTCTCAAAGACACTGTGAAACACCAGTATCTTCCTATGTCGTCACAAGATCAGTGTGCAATTTTTATTTTTTTTTTGATACTACAGATGTAAATACAAGGAATGTATTTAAGCTTCTGCGATCGCTCAATGATCGATCCTTCTAAAAAAACACAGCTTTTATCAACTAGAGCACCAGTTAAGATAAAACTAGCTCCGATGTTTTTCAGAGCACCAGTCATATTTCGCAACAGTTTTTTAATAGTCTTTTTTTTTTTTTCCCATTTTCATTCATATATCCATTTTCTTTCCACTACTCAACAAGTTTCAGTCTGTCAATCTGGTGACATTTCATCTACAACGGCTTCAGGCTTGTGTTAAATGGTTTCTTTCATCAACATTCACCACGAATGTAAATATAGCATTTACAACAAAATTAAGTTTTGACCCCATTACTTTATTTTAAATATTTTTGCTTCACATGAAATGTAAATGTAAAGAAGGTTAGAAGGAAGATCTTTTTTTTTTTCCCCTTCTCAGTAAAAGGAAATTAGATTTTGGGGCCATCAGGCAAACAAAATTTGATTCATTGACACTTGACCACCATTCTGCTGAAATGGTTATGTGGCCATTAAAGAGGCTACAGCTTGAAATACCTCAACAATGGTTTCAGCTTTCAGTAAAACTTGATCCCACTTGGCATACACATTTGAAGTTCCTTGAGCTCATTGAGGACCTTAAAGCTACCTAAGATTCTATATTCTTCTAAAGATTTCTGAAGATTCATAATCAGGACTGTAAAGCACAGTAATGCCAGTATTTTGCCTCAAGATTCAAATTATTTCTGGTGCTGCTTCAATGGCAGTTGAGGCAGAAGTGAAAAAGATTTTAATTTTCAATGCTGGACAATGAACTTCTTTAACATGATTACATATCTGTCTCGTCCTTCACTTAATAAAGCTGCTCCATGCTCCTGCTGCAGTTGCCCTGGAGATGCCGATTTTAAAGGCTATTCACAATGAAATGACGTTATAGAAGAGGGAGATAATAAGTAGCAAAGGGAGAAAGAACAGAAATATACTCTCTCTTACATGACAGAGTAGACCAGGGGTGTCAAACTCAATCACAGCAGGGGCCGAAACTTAAAACATGGTCTAAGTCGAGGGCCAAAGGGGATCAACATTTATTGAATAGACTTAAACTGACCATGTTTTCATCAGAAATATGAACTTCACTGCTCCCAAGGCATGTCAAAATTTAAAACAATGCAGGGGGATTAGAAAAAAACAGAAAACAAATGAGAGATCAAATCAGACAATCAGGATCGTTAATAACCCTCTCTATCATCTCTTTCTTTTCCAATTAAAACATTTATTACATGCATCATAAAGAGCCAGAAAAACCTTTTTTTTTTTCGGAAGAAAATTTATAAGAATTTAGTTTTTTTATTAACAATGCCATCAAGTAAAATGAAATTTTCAAATATGATCAAGATGGTGAAAATTTGCAAATATTTCAAACAACTGTGAATACGAATTGTGAATACGGGAAAAAGTGCAAAACCCACATATACATGGAGGTGTGCATCAGTGAGATGACTTCTGTGTGCGGTTCTGTTCGTCTTCATCTCAGAGGAAGGTTGCTCTCACAGGTATGAACTCTCAAACATGCAGAGCATCGGAGCAGCTTCTAGTCAGAGCTGAGGCATCGTTTTGGGGGTGAAGGGGTGAACTGTGTGGGGCCCACAGAGTCATACTTTGCCTTCAGTGTGCCGTTATACTGGAGATCTGTCAGCTCCATCTGGGTGTTTACATGTGCTCTTTCCACGTCAACTGCAAACGGATTACTGAGCCTTTCAAGATAAAATTTCTGTGCCCCAAAAGTGTGCTCAGTTTATCAGCAAAGTGCGCTGTTGGGAATGCAGCGGCGGAGATTATTCTTTAACTATGGCCACATCAGTTCCGCAAACACGGCACAGATGTTTCCCTCCAGTGTTAACAAACAGATCCTCTGCCTCTACCTGTCTTAAAATCACTGGTTTTTAAAGTTCACTTTTTGTCTGGGGCTAGCTTAATATCACAGTATCGGCTCTGATCACTGATGAGCGTGTCATTAGAGCAGTGAGGGGGAGGAGTTGGTACACTGCAACCGCTGCAGTGCATTATGGGATTTGTAGTATGAGTGGTGTGAGTGCCGTATACCGGCGGGCCAGATGTAATTGTACCACAGGCCGGTTGTGGCCCTCAGGCCTTGAGTTTGACACATGTGGAGTAGACCCTGACTTTACGGTAATGCCATTTCTTCCGACAAGACAGTAAAACCCACAGGATGCGGCAATGTATGTATATTGTCAGAGGACGAATAGATTATGCTTCATATCCATTCTGACAAAGGCTCAGATTGAATAGATGGAAGGAATAATGCATTGGTGAGAGTGTACTCAAGAGGACTGGAGGTTGGACATGCCCATTGGAATTAAATATGTACTGTTTATGAGTGAGCACACAGTCGTACACTCTAGGCTAAACATGGGAGAGATGAAAGAAGGCAGTATACTATATATATATATATATATTGTATATGCAGTGGTGAGATTGCATAAAACCTCTTAAAGAGCCATGTCAGTGCCCCTAAGAGGTTTAAGTAAAAGAAAGGGGAAGCACACAGTGAAATCACCTTTGTACTGAATGGTAAGAATGCCAATTTATTTCTGCAGCATAGCACTACCATTAATATTAAATTGAATGTAAACCATTGGAAATTAATCACAGGAGATGGAACCGGCTAATGAAAACCAGCAAGAGGAGACCTCTAGGCTAAAGAAGGAGGTTAGTGGAGATAAAACAGAGCGGGCCAGAGGGTCTGAGATTATGTGGTTGGGTGTGGGAGTGGGTTGGAGTACGGGCAGGCCTGAAGGGGTGAAGGGCACCTCCGATTTAATACCATGACGGTTCAGAACAAGTTGCTACTCTAACTCAAGAGTACAAGTATCTTGAAATCTTATTCATGAGTGAGAAGTATGTGCTCTGTGACCAACAGCAGTTACAGGTTTGGAGGAGTGACCTGAGCCTGGTAAAGGTCTAGATTTGCCAACCCTCACTACAAAATGTTTTTGACCATTATAATATTCTAATTTTGAAAATTGCTTTAAAGAAGGTTCTCTGTACAGCCTCTGGACGAACGCTTACATTGACCATCAACTATTTCACGTCCTCATAAGCATGACAGTACTGCTGTGCTGCGCTATCAAGGCCGTACAAAAAGCTGTATGCTGATAAACATTTCAATCTGAGAATTTACATTTCTTTTGTCGAATTGCTGCTATACTTTTTCTATTCAATTCCTTGACTGTAACGTTTTTAAAATGCATTTTATTTATTATTATAAGCTTAGCATTTGATGAATATGGCAGGAAAAAAAAAAAAAAAAAAAAAAAAAAACATGGTGGTATAGCATTCATCTCTGTTCACATATCAAAACATTTTAATGGAAAATTCAGCACAAAATAGAGCTGCCCTGATCCTG